>ML321049.1:0-40427 GCA_005239505.1 Nicotiana paniculata | reverse complement strand
TCTCAAGACTTTTAATATAAATTGGTGATGTTTTATTAATTCTACTGACAATAATAATAACTAGAATTTACTAACAATGTATTGTAAATAATGATGATAAAGGTCTAATATTATGGTTTTTCCCGTTGGTGAACTTACTTCTCGGATACTTCATATAGTTTGATTAGTTGTCTCTATCAATCTTGAACACTCTATCTACCATAAATCTCTCTCAAGTAATTATGATAATTTACTAGACGCACTCTCTCATTATCTCTAATCCAACCTCTAAACCCTCGGTTATGACTTTTGTCTATACTCCGAGAGTGATATTGTCCAAACAACTACCTAAATATGCACTCTCTCTCAAGTAGATACATAATAAATAGGTACAGCTAATTGAGGGCCCTTTCAATCAACTACAACAAGAACGTAGTTGAACAAATAGAGATAAATCAACCAATCAAAACTATATTAATAACACAATAAGTTTATCCCCAACGGGTTCTACCAAAACCCTAGATTAAAGAAGTTAGACATGTTTATAAGAATCAAACCCAAAATCAAATTTCATAATTGAATTACAAAGTAATGAATAAAAGATGTAAAAATCAATGTTTTGTCACTTCAATGGTTTCCTCTCCTCGAATCCTTCGAATCCCCTTCAAGTTGTGTTTTTGGGGTCTATTTATATGTTTAGTACGAACCCTAAACGTGTAGGAGACTTCTATTCCAACCGGGAAACACTTAAACTCGTCAAAACTCAAAATTGACCGAACTTGGGACCCCGGGCGTTTGGGCTCAAACGCCTCTTTCAGGCCAGGGCAGGCCTGGCGTTTGGGCTCTAACGCCTCCCTAACGCCAGGGGATGCCTGGCTTTAGGGGCCAAACACCCCCCTAACGCTAGGGGCTGCCTGGATTTAGGGGCCAAACGCCCGTCTATCGCCCGGGTGTTTCCTGTTCGACCCTAAAGCGTATTTTCGACGTATTTGCATTCCTTTAGCTCCGTTTCCATATCCACTTCACCTACACATGAAATAAACTCCATTAAGCACATAAAAAGTGTTTTTATCATTAACGCACATAAAATGTAAGGAATATAACATATTAAACCATTAAATCTAGCCTCGCATCAGTCACGACCCAGTTTAGGATCATTACCGACGCTTGGGAGCAAGTGCCCTCAAGTAAGCCTCATCGGTATTTTACAGAAAATCGGACAGAGATTCTCCTAATTTAGGACTATCCAAAAGTTTTCTTGTCTCGTAAACAAATAACAACCAACCTATATTCACCTAATTCAATCACAATCTTCACCAACTAACCAAAAACGAGTCTTACTAACATCCAAAAATATGGAAAGAAGTACAATACTATTAACTAGTCTAGTATAACGAATGAATGCTCATGACACTAATAAAAATGACTATGGAACGACTCTAAGAGTTCATAAGAAAAGACGATAACAAATAAATAAACTCTTTGCCCACGCGAATAAGTGCGGGCTCACCAGGAACTATCAAATCATGTACTCTAATTAACAAAATTCTCGCTCGTGACAATTGTTGTCTCTGTAAAAAAAAAAAAAATTAGCAGGGAGTGAGTCACTAGCTCAATAAGTAATAACACTTAACCACAACTGTTTTTAATTGGGGACAAGTTAGAAAGCATGCATGTTTAATAATAATCGGAAACTATCATAAAAATAAAATGCCCTCTCAAAAACGGTAAATATAATCAGTCTATTCATGTACTTCCTGTGACAGAAATCAATTTAACAAATCAACAATAAACACGGTATACACTGTCTCATAGCAAATCTTTGTGTTTGGGAGGTTTCCAAGAAATGATCATGTAATCTGTATCACTATGCGGATCTCTTCGTAGAAGGAGTCAAATATAACTTGTAGGTCCCTACTCGAGGGAAAACTGTAACTGTATGCTAGTTCCACTTTCCCACTAGTGAGGGCTATAACTATAATCAGTAATATGTAAATACAAGGTGCACCAGGTCTAACGAACCCGCCGTTAGCTACGGGATCCTTCAAAGTCTCCTCCCATTTATACTTTTCTTTGTAAATGATAAATATTCACATGGAAGCATTTTAAAAATAGTACAGGGTATTTCAATTCTTATCAAATCATGTAATCCAATTTTGGTAACGGTAATCATATCTCAAGTAACGGTAAAACATTTCTAGCAACATTGAAAGCTTTTTAAATAACTGTAAATATCACAAGTAAACTGTTCAGTACCTTATCAAGTAAAGGACTTGTCCCGCATGCAATTTCAAACATTCGGTAAAATATTTTATTTTCAAAATATAGTATACATCATGCAGGTTATGAAAATACAAATTGCAGTAAGAACACTACTCATTGTACTCATGCCGAAAACCAAACTCGTCACCTTGGACGACCTTGTACGACTTTCTTCAACCAATCTATAATCACATCAACATCGATGTCATGTTAACTTCCTTGCTTAAGATAATTTATAGCTAATTTAGGACGCTAAGCCCTCGGGTTTCATATTTGAGACTTAATTCGTCAATTTGTATTTACCCATGCTATGAGTAATTCAACTAGTCCATAATCTAACTTACCTTTATTATATAAAAGTCAAATTTATGATCATGGGTTGGAGAATTACCTTTCAAAGCTTGGTTTTCTATCTATTTGTTTCCCCTGCATGAGGCTTACTCAAGAAGAGCCAAGAATTTCCTTCTTTTCTTTAATCTTAATAACCTTGATGCCAAATACAATTCTCAATTCCGCTTTTAATCACGTCTCCTTTAATTGCAAAAAGAAGGTTTATGAAAGCTTCCTGGAATAAAAATCTTCATAGCTTCTGCCATAATTTAAATTCTTTGATTCTTCTTTCGTTATTTTCTAATTTCTTTTCTTCTTCCTTTGTATGAATTTGACTTGTTTTCTACTCATTTTCTTTCACTCGAAAGAGAGGGGCAAGCCTCACATTTTTGTTTTCGCTCAAAGCTTTTTTCCCTAAATCTCTTTAGCTTATTTTCCTTTTTTTTTTCCTGATGCTAATTTAGGTTTCTGATGGGCTAAGGCCCACTTGTATATTTTTGTTTTCAATTTGTTGCTTTTATTGATAATTATGTAAATACCCTTACTTTAAGAAGGGGTATTACAGTATGCACTCCCTGTTTGACTAAAAATCAAATCAAATGTAACTTCAGCGAAAAATAAGTTCACTCAATACTAAAATAAATCCATAGATAAGAGTATACGAGATGCCGAAAACAGTGAACAAAACGCTAAGGAAAGTAAACAAATCTCAACAATTATTGTAACCTTAATCCATCTTTTAATGGCTCTTTTGAGACTAGATTCACTCCAAATATGATTAAATGAAGAAGAGAAAAAGGAATTGAACCTGCTAAGAGAAAATTGTCTTTAACACTAATAGAATAATCAGCGAATACAAGATTTTGCCTCCAGAATCCAAACGAAAGAGAAACGATAAAAATAATGAACTCGAACCGCAATGGGAACTCATGAGCGATAGCTAGAAAGCTTCGAATCCGACCTCGAACAAAGCTCAACACAGATTCGACTCAATCAAATTCCATAGTTTGAAAACTAAATATCTAAATCAAAGGAAGAAGCAAAAGAGTATTTTGTTGTATTTTTATTTTCTGATATTCTGAAATCTAAATGAAACCTGAAAATCTAAAAATGGAGACCAAAAGAAGAACCCGCTTTTCTAAGAACCCTAGCTTCTGTCCCAATTTTTTTTCTCTCCAAAAAATCTGAAAGAGATAATAATATATAGGTCTCCACAAGATTCAGTGCTTCTTTCCCCAAGCCTCTGACCACGTCCAAATGCACGCCTTTAAAAAGGTATGACACAACCGTCGGATCGAATCCACAGGGAGCTAAGATGTGAGTTAGTAGTATATATTTAGAATAAGTGAAGTATGTAGATTGCACTTCCACAAATAGGGTTTTGTTTCTACTTCTAAAATTAAACTAATGATTGCAAATTGAATATATAAAACTAGAGATAATTGTTTTTGAGAGTTTTCCAAATATATAAAAGTCCTAGGGTTGTGACCATGACCTAGGTGTTTGCCTAATAGGATAAATACTTTTATGCTCATTTTATTGAAGGGGTGTATTATAACTCACAACACTGCGTTGCCCACCCTATACCTCTCGGTCAGAGAATAGTTTTTTCAATTTGGCTTTCTCAAGACCAAATGCGTATCTACCAAAACGGTTGATAAGAGCTCAATTTCAGTTGTTACTATCTCTAGGTTGAACCCTTTAATTGGGTTATCAATCTCTCAATTGACCCAATTCCTTGTTAGTTAAGTTAACCTAGACTAGGTCCCTCTTTTTCAAGAAGAGACTAAGTCAAATAGGCATGAATAAATGTTTGCAACCATTAATTCTTCAATTAAAGAATGAACTAAGCTAAATAATAAACACCCATTCATAAACAAGTATAAAATTAATCACCCATAAGGTTTACACACTAGGGTAGGGTCACAAACCTAGTAAAAATCTAGCTACTCAAAGTGGGCGTAGAAGAAAACAAAGAAAAAAAGACAATGAAACTCATATTGAAGGATTAAAATAGAGAAATCCAATGTTAAATCACCAAAATAAACTAAATTTTCCCAAAGAAGCAAATCAAAACAACTACAGGACTTGCTGATGTCAAAACTTGACCTAATTTTGTGAAACTCTTCTATTTATACAAAGTTGACAATTTCGGATAAAAATGCCCCTCGAAAGGTTTTGCGGACGCACAATTCCATGTGCGGTCCGCAGGTTTCTTCAACTTGTTAGGAACTGGAGTTTTGTGACCGCACAATCCTGGACTACGACCGTGAGGCACTCTTTGTATGGTCCATAAATTTAGCACTACGGCTGCAAGGAACTCTTTTGCTGTCCGCAATATTATTATTACGGCCGCACAAATCATGTGCGAACCTCAAGTTGAGGAAGCTCTGGACTTGGATTTTTTTTCAACTCTCTGATGTTTGATCTTAACTGGGCTTTTACGGCCGCACAATTCATGTGCGGTCCATAATTTTCTCCAAAGTCTGCTGCATTTTCCTCCCTTGATTGCCGCCGCAGAGAGAATTCTGCGGTCCGCACTTTGTAAGTTTTTGTGCCTTTTATTGCCTTGGTTTCAATTAATCCTTTTTGAGTTGGATTTCATCTCGGGAGCTCAATTTCCGTTGTTCCTGAAATTCTACACAATTTGATCAGTTTTGGGGACACAATTCAATGCTTTTAGACTGAAACGAAAGCAAAAAGGCGCTAATAAGCAGTCAAAATCCCACTTGTCAACTCCCCCAAACTTAATTCATTGCTTGTCCTCAAGAAAATAAAATAGTTCCCACCTCCAAAAGTTAAGGGACATTCCAGCTAGCCATGGGTGAATCATTCACACCTCAGTTGGGACCAATAATTACCCACACCACTCATGCATTATTGACAAGTCAACAAGTTAAACGTTTAAGCACATATAGATCTATTGTGACATTCGAGCATAAAGAGTTGACTTTACTTATCAAGGACTCTTGCTGTATCTTGTACGTCATGGTGGATCCCAAACTCCTCCTCCTCTAATCTCCATTAGCCAAGCTCACTTAAGAATATAACACTCAATCCAAATGTTTATGAAAGGTTCACTCATATATCTCAAGAGAATGTCACAAGTATGGCTCCAGTACCATAAGCTTGCCCCTCATGTAGATTACCACTAATGTAGCTCACTCGGCTCAAAATCAAGTAGGACTTCTTTCAGGATGTATTGAAGGCTTTTGGATTAGGGATTGATACAATATGGATAAGTGGTTACACTTTCCTTAAGCACTCCATCTTTCAATTCTCGGCTCACAATTTGTCGATTCCTTGAGGAACTTTCTTCTCCTTGGGGTACTAGAGAGACTTAACATCACTCTTTCTTGATTATTACATTCATATTTCTCCTTGTTTGGGATCATTGCCTGTCTTTGAATCCCTTCAACTCTTTCATTTATTCATTTTTTACATTTCTCTTTTTGTTCTTTCTTTTCTTTTCCTTTCCTTCTCATCATTTCTTTTTTCTTTTGCGCCTTGATACCTTTTTTTCAATTTCCGTCTCTCCCCCAAACTTATATTTTTAGCCAATTGTTTCACACGAGTGTTAAGGAAAGATCGGGTGCCAAGAGAGAGTCACAATAGAATGGGTAAAGGCTTGTAACATAGTTTTCAAATGAGAAAGGATAAATGCTCGAAGGGGTTGACTAGGGATGACATCATTGGTAGGCAATAGAAAACTTAAATGGGCCAAGGAAAGACTATAATCACTTCTCAAGACAAACAAAAATTACGGTTTCACTTTAAAACACATTCGAGACAAGTTCTAGACCTTTCGCACGGGTACTTGGACTAGCAACAAAGCATCTCACCCCTCATGCAACTAGATTGTAAAGAGGATATAGTTGAGGGCCCACAACGATCACATTCAAGATTGATGATCACTATGGTCCAATTAGACCACTCGATAGTATTAAAGTCAACACAAGAGTCACAAAGTCACTAACTAGAGCTATTTCCTTTTAAAAATCCTTGTCTCTAACCATAAGCACATAGTTAAATATGTTAGTGCCAAATGAATCATGTTTGACTCTTCGATTTTGACTTAATCATGTCTTTTTATTCATTACTACTACTATTATTACCTAAACACAACACATACTCATTCCCTTAAGAAGGTTGTCAAGCCATCCATCGTCGGGAAGAGTCACCTGGTTCACACAAAGAAACTACCTTTGGAAAGAATCGTGGTGTTAAGAAAACCAAAGGCTTATTATCTACTAAAACATAAAAAGAAGCTACTAAATAAAAAAGAAGCTACTAATTCAAAGAGAAGCTACTAATTTAAACTCTTACTAATAAGAAAACAAACATAAAGAAGGTACAAAGCAAAAACTATTGAAAGCGTAATGAATACACATAATGAGGGAGGATAGAGAATATATATACATAATGAGATAGAAGAAGAAAATAGTATCAAGTTAATTACATGCCAAATGTCTCAGAATCAACAAATAAGATAAAATAAACTCCACCCCAAATAAAAATAAGCATTGTCCTCAATACTTACAAAATAAGAGTAAATGAAGGGAAAGAGTGAAGAAGACTCCCTATGGCTCCTTGGACATCTCCGTGTCCACAACAACGTCACCGCCCTCAGCCTCCTCTAACTGGATCTCATTATCCTCAACTTTGGGAGTGAGTGGGTTGGTGAATATGAGGCAGTGTCGACATGCATGTCTGGCTCTTCGGACTGGCCATCTAGTGTCAATGGAGCTGATGGTGTTGTTGGTTCCCCTTCGTGTCATAATCCCTCTGATCTACCCCTGCATCCATGAGATAATCTGTATTAGTGTTGGGATACGGGTAAGACGAGTTAGCTTGCCTCGCGATCACAGAGATGTTGGCCGACATCATGGCACCCACATTGATCGGGTACTCGGCCATGATGGAAGCAACTAGAACTGCCCGCATAATTGGAAGATAGGTCTCATTCTGGCACATGTATCGTCTGCTACAGATAAAAGCCTTCCACCCCTTTGCCTCAAAGCTTAGAGTGTTCCACTGAATAGGAACCCCTTCTGTGATCCATGATGGTGGTGGCCCAGGAGCTGCCAGCATCTCTGCTAACCAAGGATGGGCTACCTCCCTAAGTACACACTTCTCTAAGTACTGTGTGGACTCGACATAATCAAACCACAATTAGATATTCAAGGTATGCTGGTCAAATCGCACCTTGAGGTTTCTCACTTTTGTAACCTTTGTACCCTTCTTGATGTGCCACATTGGCATAAAATTCCTGAAAAATATACTCCTTTACATCCACCTCGCTCTAGGTGAACCACATCCACCATTTGTGCTATCTAAACTGTCTCAAGACTGTAGGGTTTTACTTTTCTAAGTCTTTCAAATGGAACCGATGCTCAAGAGTGAGCAACCTCACTGGCCACCATTCTCGGAAGCTGGAGAAGGATGCTAAGATGACAAACCTGTACTCCCATACCTCTTTCTTTCTCAACCTTTGAAGGTCGACAACTGTAGCATTCCCCTCTGCCATCATCGGGTATGTCATCAACTGTAGAAGCTGGTGCCTCAGGGACATGTGTAGAGGAGGGCTCGGAAGCCTGACTGGCACTTTCCGAACCCTCAGAAGTGCTCTGAGATGTGGAAGGCTCGTCCCGGAGTTGATACCTTCATGGTGGATTTGACTGGACCGACTGCTCTTGAACCGAGTTGCCCTCCAATGCTTCCCTAGATGGGACATAAGAACTGGATTTGGAGGGCTCTGCATTTCTCCCTCCACCAGCTGTAGCCTTCTTTTTGATTATATTTTGGAGGGCGAGGGGTAAAGCACTCTTGCTTCGACCCCTGGAAGGTTCACCCCTCCACTTTGAAGTTTCACCTCTGCCTCGAGATCTAACCATTTTCTGTACCAAGCACAAGCAGGTGTCGGTTGCAATTCAAGTGCAAACATACAAGAACACACCAAAGAGACAATAAAAAAATAGTTTAAAACATGCTTGCAGGGTAGGGAAGTGCGGTCCGCAGAATTCTCATTGTGGCCGCAGAATGGGCATTGTAGATCGCACAACTTTTCATTGCGGCCGTAGAATTGGATTGCGGTCCGCACAATTCTCATTGCGCCCGCAACTCAGATACCACCAATATGCAACCTCTCTGATAATAGAGAATTGGCTGTTTTTCGGCCACAACAAGTTTTCTGCGGTACCCACAATTTCTATTGCGGACGCACATATGAGTCATCAAATTTACAACTCTTTGATAATAGGAAAAGACTTGTTTTGCGGCACAATGGGTTTTCTGTAATCCGCACATTTTCTATTATTTTGACAGAACCCTTCCTTACTATGTATCCTAGATTCAACTTCTGCGGACATCACAATTCCTTGTGCTGCCGCAGATTTCAAAACAATTACGTAGAGAGATCTAGGGTTTATTTTTGCATAAATTTGACATGGTAGTAGTGTATAATCATGAAAACCTATTTACCTATTCCCTATAGAGTAGGTACTAGTTGACCCACTACAGTTTTAACCCCACATGGTTGCATAATTGAATTCTACTGACAAATGGCCTAAAAATAACTAACAAGTAGTAAATTAAACTAAAAATTAAAAATTTTTACAAGTAATTGAGGCATATCGTATATGGCGTAGTGCAAATGAGTGATCACAGATGTTGAGTGTGTGTGGCAGATGATTTCAATTTTTTAGACTTGTGAATGCTCAGAGAGGTAAAAAGTGTAACAGTAGCCTCAAGCCTCTTATTTATACTTATCGACTTTTCTGAGAGAAGAAGGACCGAGTGCGGCCATAGAATTCCAATCGCGAACAACGCTCTGTTACCTGTTGAGCTTAAGCCAACTTTTGTTTTGCAATTCGCATAATTGTGTGTGCGGCCGCAGATCAGCCATTTTTCTGATAGGCCAACTTCAGAGAGCTATCACTTTCCATATTCAATTTGTGCGGTCGCAATTCTTTCCATACTTAGCCAAATTTCTGGACACATTTTCTGTAAAGCACACTCATCCTTGCAACACACTTCAAATCCACTTAGTACAAAAATAACACCTAACTACAAAAGAATAAAATAACAGAAAAAGAAACATGGGTTGCCTCAAGCGCTTGATTTAACGTCGCGATACTACGTAGATTACCATCATTTGAAATGAATCACCGCCACAACGTGGCCATCACCAACATTTCCCAAATAGTGCTTCATCCCGTGATCATTGACTCAGAATACCTCATTGTTCTTGTTTTTCAAGTCCAATTCCCAAAGGATGTCACACCCACAACTTCAAACGGGCCACTCCATTTAGACTTTAACTTCCCGAGAAACATCCTCAACCGTGAGTTAAACAACAACACAAGATCAGTCTATTTGAATTCTTTGTTCCAAATGTACTTGTCTGAAGATATTTCATCTTCTCTTTTGTATAAGGATGAACTTGTGTATGCATGGTACCATAACTCATCCAACTCATTCAGATGTGCCACCCTCAAGGTAGCGGCAACATCCCAATCAAGATTCAACTTCTTTGGAGCCCACATGACTTTGTGCTCCAGTTCCACCGGAAGATGACAATCTTTGAAAACACCAACCGATATGGTGATATTCCGATAGGTGTTTTGTAAGCCGTCCAATAAGCCCATAGAGCATCATCAAGTTTCTTGGACCAATCCATCCGGTTAGCATTCACTATTTTGGACAAAATACTTTTGATCTCCCTATTGGAGGCTTTCTACTTGGCCGCTTTCTTGTAGATGATAGGGATTTGTGACTTTATGAGTGATACCATACTTGGTAAGTAAGGTGTCGAAGGCTTTGTTGAAAAAATGTGACCCCCTATCGCTTATGATAGCCCGTGGAGTACCAAACCATGTGAAAATATTATGTTTTCAAGAAAGCCACCACACTTCTCGCCTCATTGCTGGGAGAGAAACAACCTCAACCCATTTGGACACATAATCAACCGCGACCAAGATGTAGGTGTTTACACAAAAACTCACAAAAGGACCCATGAAGTCAATATCTCATACATCGAAAATATCAATCTCCAAAATGGTGGTGAGGGGAATCTCATTTTTCTTTGAGATTCCACCGTCTCTTTGACATTCATCACATTGTTTCTCTAGATCATTTGGATCCTTGTAAAGAGTGAGCCAATAGAAACCTCAAGTTAGCACTTTGGCCACGGTTATCTCTCCATCATGGTGACCAACATATGGCAAAGAATGAAAAGCCCCATGAATTTTACATTTCTCTTCTTCCAGTACACATATTATAATCACCCCATCCATATAAATCCGGAAAAGGTACAGATCATCCCAATAATAGTCTTGACAATCCCGTTTGAGTTTCTTCTCTTGGTTTGAAGAGAACTCATCCGGGATGATACCCCTCACACGGAAGTTTGTTAGATCCGCGAACCATGGAACCTCTTTCATTGAAATATCCAAAAGTTGCTCATCGGGGAATGAGTTATCGATTTCAAGGCCATCATGCGGCCTCCCCTCCTCCTCCAAACGAGACAAATGGTCCGCACCTTGATTTTCACTCCCTTTTCAATCTTGGATGTCAATATCAAACTCTTGAAACAAAAGAACCTATCTTATCAACGGAGCTTTGGAATCTTTCTTTCTCATAATATAACAAAGTGCCGCATGATCTGTGTGGACAATCACTTTAGCACCCATCAAGTACAGGCGAAACTTCTCAATAGAAAATACAACGGCAAGGAGATCTTTCTGCATAACGGTACAGTTGACTTGGGCACTCTTCATGATCTTACTAGCATAGTAGACTGGATGAAAGATCTTATTGATGCATTTCTCCAAAACAGCCCCAGCCGCTATATCACTTGCATCGCACATGAGCTCAAATACACTCCAATTTGGAGCGGTGATGATAGGAGTTGTTGTCAACTTGAACTTTAGCAATTCAAAAGATCTCATGAGATCATCATTGAAATGAAACTTAGCATAACGGGTTCAATACTTCAGAAAAATCCTTGATGAAACACCGATAAAATCCTGCGTGGCTTAAGAAACTCCACACGCCCTTTATCGAAGTTGGAGGTGGAAGTTTAGAAATCACCTCAATCTTTGCCTTGTCAACTTCGATGCCATTCTTTGAGATCGTGTGTCCAAGGACAATGTCCTCCTTGACCATGAAATGACATTTCTCCCAATTTAGCACCAAATTTGTTTCTCACATCTTGCCAACACTTTATCCAATTTTGCGAGACAATCATCAAAATAATTCCCGACCATCAAGAAGTAATCCCTGAAAACTTCAAGGTAATACTACACCATGTCCGTGAAGATAGCCATCATACACCTTTGAAAAGCCGTCGGTGCATTGCACAAACCAAATGGCATCCGCTTGAAGGCGAAGGTACCACAGGGAGATGTAAAGTTTGTTTTCTCTTGATCCTCCAGAGCAATAAAATTTTTGTTGTAGCCGGAATACCCATCAAGGAAACAATAGAAAGCACAACTGACCAATCTATCAAGAATTTGATCTAGGAGGGGAAGGGAAAATTGTCCTTCCTTGTGGCTTTGTTGATCTTACGTTAGTCCATACACACTCTCCACCCGGTCACAATTCTTGTAGGAATCAACTCATTCTTGTCGTTGGTGACACCATCATGCCCCCTTTCTTTGGGACACACTTAACCGGAGAAGTCCACGAACTATCGGAAATGGGGTAGATAACCCCGACATCCAACCACTTGATGATATTATTTTTGAAAACCTCTTGTATGGATTCATTGAGTCTCCTTTGATGTTCAATAGATGATTTGGAACCTTCCTCCAAGTAAATCTTGTGCATGCAAAATGCGGGGCTCATCCCCTGAATATCAGCCAATGTCAATCCAATGGCTTTCTTCCTCTTTTGTATCACCACCAATGTAGAATCTACTTGCACGTAAGTCAAACAATAGGAAAGAATAACCGGTAAAGTATAAGAAGGGACAAGAAATTCATACCGAAGATGTGGATGCAATGGCTTCAACTCCAATATAGGAGTCTGTTCAATTGAAGGCTTTGTAGGAGGAGTTGTCCTATTTTCAAGATCCAAGGACAATTTGCGGGGTTCATATGTTTATGACCTTATTCCTTCCAAACAATTCACACATTCCACGAAGCCATCCATCTCGTCATCATTAAAGTTGAGCAAGACGACCTCGAACATATCACCAACATTTATCACAAAACTTGTTTCATTCACAATCACATCAGTCACCAAGTCCACAAAAGAGCACACCTCATTGCTATTGGATTTCCTCATGGACTTACACACATGGAAAATCACTTTTTCATCACCAACCGAGAAAGTAAGTTCTCCGGCTTCAACATCACAAAGGGCCTTTCCTGTAGCAAGGAAAGGTCTACCAAGAATAATCAACACCTCATAATCAACCTCACAATCAAGAATGAAAAATCCACAAGGTGAATAAATTTATCAACATGAACCAACCTCAATAACTCCCAAAGGTCTCTTCATAGTGCGATCAGACATTTGCAATCTCATAGAGGTGGGCCTTGGTTGCCCAATACCCAATGTATTGAAAACTGAATAGGGCATCAAATTTATACTTACCCCAAGATCACAAAGAGCTTTTGCAAACTCGGCACTTCTTATTGTACAAGGAATCATGAAAGCACCGAAATAATCCAACTTGGGAGCCATTGGATGCACAATTGCACTCATTTGATGAGTGACTTTGATAGTTTCAAAATTCATTGACCGCTTCTTTATCACAAGATCCTTCATGAATTTTGCATAACCAGGTATTTTCTCCAAGTCTTCAACTAATGGAACATTGATCGGGAGACTCTTCATCATTTATATAAACTTTTTGAATTGGTTTTCACCATTTTTATTTGCAAGTCTTTGAGGGTATGGAGGTGGAGGCTTAGGCAATGGTGCCTTAGCCTTTTGCACTACCGGTTCCGGCATGTCAATAATGTGATACCTAGACGGTTTCACCTCCTATTGAGTCTCTTCCACACTCTCATCAATATCAATCTGAACCTCATTATTAGATTTCTCAACATTGTTCGGGATCTCCTCTTCTAGCACTACTTGCTCTTTATCTACAAGTTGCCTTTGACTTGAGGTGGATACATTCCCACCTTTTACACTTCTTATAGTAACGACCATGGCATGCCCTGTGTTATTCCCACCCTTTGGGTTCACTAATGTATTACTTGGTAGTGCCCCCTTAGGACGAGTATTTAGAGCTTGAGGGATTTTCCCTATTTGAACTTCCAGGTTACAGATTGATGTATTGTGTGAGTCAAGTTGAGCCTCAGAATCGACATTCTTCTCCATCATTTACTTGAACATATTATCAATACGCCCCATTTCATTGTTGGAAGAACTTGGACCATGGGAAGGATAACGAGGCGAGTTTCTCGGTTGTTGATACATCGAGGACCTTTGAAAACCCGACCCTTGGTTGCCTTGATTATTGTTCCATCCCCCTTGATTGTTACCTCTCTAATTTCCTTGATTTTTTCCACTCCAATTACCTTGATTACTTCCACAACTCCAATTTCCTTGATTGTTGTTGTTATGCCAATTTCCTTGATTGTTGCCACCACTCCAATTACCTAGGTTAGTAGAATTCCAATTACCTTGAGGTCGCCATTATTGTTGATTCGGGCCTTGATAGTTGTTTTTTTTCCCTTGGTAGTTGTTCATATATTGCACCTCCTCCTCTTTTTCATTGTAAGATTCATCTTGATCAAACCCACTATCTTCTTGCACATAATTTTCCACTCGATTTTGCACTTTCGAACCCTTGGTCCTTCTTTTGTTCACCATCATGCTTAATCCTTCCATGACATTGACTTGCTTAGGATTTTGTACTTGTTGAAGTTGAGCCTTTGCCATTTATTCATAGTGGTGGTCAATTCGACAATGGATTGCCCATGGTCATGCAACTCTTTATGAAGGTGAATCACGTTTGGATCACCTTGTGGAACATTAGCCCGGTCCATTTCATCCAAAATCTCACAAGCTCTGCATACAACGTCGTCATGAAAATCCCACCGGCAAGTTGATTCACCATGCATTCGTTGGTCGTATTAATCCCCCGATAGAAAGTTTGTTGAATCATATTCTCCGTCATGTCGTTATTGGGACACTCTTTGACTATTGTTCGATACCGCTCCCATATCTCATGTAGAGGCTCATTGGGATCTTGCTTGAATGCTAGAATCTCATCTCTAAGAGTAGCCATATTCCTAGGAGAAAAGAACTTGGTAATAAATTTCTCTGCCAACTCATCCCGATGGAATGGTTTGGCAATCTTTCCAACCAATCTAAGGCTTTCCCCCATATAGAGAAGGGAAAAAGCCTTAGCCTTAAAGCATCCTTGAGGACGTTTGTTTGTTTACTCCCCCAACAAGTGTCCACAAACCCTTCAAGTGTTTATATGCATTTTGACTTGGATACCTGGTGAAGAAACCTCGTTGTTCTAGCAATGTGAGCATCACATTGGTGATTTGAAAGTTGCACGCCCTAATACGGGGAAGGACTATGGAACTTGCATACCGTTCATTCGGCAACACCCGATGTGGAGCCGCTCTTGGTGGAGGTGGGGTTGGAACTGGGACGTTGTCATGAGGCGCCCGATCTCTTCTATTTATTTGAGGTTGAAGAGGAACCTCTTCAACTAGGTCATCCTCAATGTCTACATCCCCCATGTTTCCGAGTAGATCATTGTTGTTCGGCATAATTGTATATAGTTAACACCATTTTTAACTCCCCGGAAAACACACCAAAAAATGATCACTTCTAAACAAAGAGGTATGACACGGTCATTTGCAATAATAAAACCCAACAAGAGTCGGGATCAAATCCACAAATAGCTAAGATGAGAGTTAGTAGTATATATTCGGAACGAGGAAGCGAAGTATCTTGATTGCACTTCCACAAATAGGGTTTTATTTCTACTTCTAAAATTTAAACTAATGATTCCAAATTTGAAGATATAAAACTGGAGATGATTGTTTTTGAGAGTTTTCCAAATATATAAAAGGCCTAACACTGTGACCATGACCTAGGTTTTTGCCTAATGGGATAAATATTTTTATGCTCATTTTATTGACTGGGGTGTATTATATTTCACAACACTACGTTGCCCACTCAATACCTCTCGGTCAGAGAGTGGTTTTGCCCAATTTGGTTTTCTCAAGATCAAATGGGTATCTACCAAAATGATTGATAAGAGCTCAAGTCGGATTGTTACTATCTATAGGTTGAGCCTATTAATTGGGTTAATCAATCTCTCAATCGACCCAATTCCTTGTTAACTATGTTAAACTAGAATAGGTCCCTCTTTCTCAAGAAGTGATTAAGTCAAATAGGCATGAATCAATGTTTTCAACCATTAATTTTACAATAAAAACATGAACTAAGATAAATAATAAACATCCATTCATAAACAAGCATAAAATTAATCACCCATAAGGTTTACGCATTAGGGTAGGGTCACAACCCTAATAAAACTCTAGCTACTCATAGTGGGTGTAGAAGAAAACAAAGAAGAAAAGATAATGAAACTTATATTGAAGGATTAAAATAGAGAAATCCAATGTTAAATCACCAAAATAAACTTAAGTTGCATAAAGAAGAAAAGAAAAACGGCTACAGGACTTGCTGATGTCAAAACTTGACCTAATTTCGTGAAACTCTTCTATTTATACAAAGCTGACAATTTCGGATAAAAATGACCCTCAAGAGGTTCTGCGGCCGCACAGTTCCATGTGCGGTCCACAGGTTTCTTTATATTGTCAGGAACTGGAGTTTTGCGACTAACAATCCTAAACTGTGGCCGCGAGGCACTCTTTTTACAGACAACAGATTTAGCACTGCGGCCGCAAGGCATTCTTTTGCGGTCCGCAATAGTATGATTGCGTCCGCAACATAATCTTTTGAATCCGCACAAATCTTGTGCGGACCGCAAGTTGAGGAAGATCTGGACTTGTCTTTTTTGGCATCTCTCCGATCTTTGATCTTAGCTGGTTTTTGCGGTCGCACAAGTCATGTGCGGTCTGCAATTTTCTCCAAAGTTTGCTGCATTTTCTTCCTTGATTGCGGCCGCAGAGAGAATTCTGCGGTCCGCACTTTGTAAGTTTTTGTGTCTTTTATTGCTTTGATTTAGATTACTCTTTTTTGAGTCAGATTTCATCCCGGGAGCTCAATTTTCATGGCTCCAACAATTTACACAATTTGATCAATTTCAGGTACACAATCCAATGCTTTTAGACTAAAATGAAAGCAAAAAAGCGCTAATAAGCAGTCAAAATCCTCACTTATCAGCCTCCCAATATGAAAATTTCTTATTATTTTATTCCAACCTTAATTTTTCCAACTTTCGCCAATTTCTGCCGAAGCAACCTACGGACCTCCAAATCCACTGGTCGTTCTCCTAAGTCTAAAATCACCCTATGAAGCTATTGGAACCATGGAAACTCCATTCCGAAGTCGTCTACACAAAAGTCAAACTACTGTCAACTCTTTCAACTTAAAATTTTTTAGGGACTATGCGTCCATTTTCCCTCCGAAACCAAAATCAAACACCCCGACAAGTTACATAACCACAATATAGTATAGAGGAAGCATAATTTAGGGGATCAGGGATAAAATAATCAAAACGACCGGCCCGGTCGTTACAAGCATTTATGCTAGCAATGTCGTTAATCATTATCAACATATCATCCACATATAAATAAACAATGACTATTTGATTTGGAGTATTCTTAATGTAAACACATTTCTCACACTTATTGATCTTAAAATAATTTGACAACATTGTTTGGTCAAATTTTGCATGCCATTATTTTGGTGCTTGTTTTAGTCCGTATTGTGACTTCACAAGTCGACACACCTTCTTTTATTTTCCAGGAACTATGAACTCTTCAGATTGTTCCATATAAATTTCTTCCTCCAAATCTGCATTTAAGAAGGATGTCTTCACATCAATCTGATGGATTTGAAGGCCATACACGGCGGCTAACGCTATTAACACCCGGATAGATGTAATCCTTGTTATCGGCGAGTATGTGTAAAAGTAATCAAGACCTTCTCGTTGTCTAAACCCTTTAACAAATAATCTTGCCTTATATTTGTTAATAGTACCATCAACTTTCATTTTTCTTTTGAAAATCCATTTAGAACCCAAAGGTTTATTTTCTGGAGGAAGATCAACCAATTCCCAAGTATGATTACTTAATATGGATTTTATCTCACTATTGACTGCAACATTTCAATATTGTGCTTCCGAGGAAGACATTGCTTATTTGAACGTTTGAGGCTCATTTTCCAACAAGAATGGCAGAAAATCTGGTCAAAAGGAAGTAGCTATCCTTTGATGTTTACTACGTCTTGGATTTTCCTCATTAAAAGTACTTTTCTTTTTTTCTTCCCGAGGTCGCTTAGATTTTCACTAGACGATTCACATTCCTTTTTATACGGATAAATATTCTTAAAGATATCAACATTATCTAATTCAATTACTGTATTAATATAACTGTCGCGATTTTCTGATTTATGAACCAGAAAATGATATGCTTTACTATTTGTTGCATATCCTATGAAAACCCAATCAACGGTTCNTTAAGTTGGGTTTCCTTCCTTTCCATTTTTCGTATGGAATGGATGGCATTTTTCTATGGGGAACTTCATGTCGCAAATATCTGTGTGAATTAGTCTAAAGGATTTGAATTCCTTTCAACTGACTTATAATAATATTTAACATATTTTGATTTCATACATATTTAAAATTTTGAGTTATTGCATTTAAACTTAGGCAGTACTTTTAAATTAATCATTTTTCGCAAAGTTTTGAAGTTGACATGGCTTAAACGTTCATGCCATAATTATTTGACTCAAGCAAGTAAGAAAAGCTAAAGTTTTATTCATATCAATGGCAATTACATTGAGTTTAAAAAAGACCTCAGTAAGGTAACCTTTTCCTATATACATTTCATTATTACTAACTACAACCTTGTCGGAAACAAAAACACACTTAAAGCGTTCTTGACTAGAAGTGATATCTAGACTTAATTCTTCCACATTTAATATAACGACCCGACCGGTCGTTTTGAGATCTAGTGCACAGTTCAACAGTTTGAAGTCATGAGCATCTCCATTTCAGGTATTATGACTCGTAGGCATGGTCGGAGTTGAATTTCGGGAAGTTCAGAGTCAAAATGGAAAGAAAATTCTCATTTCAGAAGCCTTAAGTTGGAGAAATTAACTAAGATTGGAATTTTGAGTAAACGACCTCCGAATCAGGATTTGAAGGTTCCAGCAGGTTCGTATGATGATTTTGGACTTGGGAGTATGTCCGGATCGGGATTTGGATAACACGGGAGCATTTCGACGTATATTGTGGAAGTCAGCATTTTGAAGAAATTTCCTAAGTCTGGGTTGAAGTGCATCTCAGTGATATTGATGTCTGTTTGGGATTCCAACCTAGGAATAGCTCTGTATGGTGATTCTGTAGTTGGGAGCGCGATCGGATGTGAATTCGGATGTCCGTAGGTCATTGTGAAGTCATTTGGCTAAAAATAGAAACTTGAAGGTTTTTGAGAAATCCGACCGGAAGTGAAAATTTTGATATCGGGGTCGGAATGCGATTTTGGAAGTTGGAGCAGATCCGTAATGTCAAATAAGACTCGTGTGCAAAATTTGGGATCAATCAGACGTGAATTGATAGGTTTCGCCATCAAATGTGGAAGTTTGAAATTTCAAGTTCATAAAGTTTGAGTTTTAGCACGATTCGTGATTTCGGCGTTGTTTGATGTGATCGGAGGCCTCGAGCAAGTCTGCATTATGTTTTGGAACATGTTGGTGTAATTGGACGGGGTCCTGAGGGCCTCGGGTGGATTCTGGGTAGTTAACGGATCAATATTTGAAGTTGAGTAAAAGCTGAAGTTGCTGTCATCTAGTGTGACCGCACCTGCGAGGCATGGGCCGCAGGTGCGGCTTTGGCACCACAGGTGCGATGCAATTTCCGCACCTGCAAAGTCATAGATGCGGACAATGGGGCGCATGTGCGAAGTTTGGCTGGGGCTGAGGATGCCGCAGGTGCGAAAGTTTGGGCGCAGCTGCGGAAGCGCAGGTGTGAGATTTTTATTGCAGGTGCGAAAATAGGCCTGGGAAGAATGTTTTTAAAACCGGGATTTCTTGGCCATTTCTTCGCTTTTCACTTGGTGTGAGCGATTTTGGAAGGCTTCAAAGGGGGATTTTCATCATGCATTACAAGTTTTGGGGCGTTGTGCATCCATTGGAGTCGTCGGAAGGGCTTGGAAGACGGTTATGGAATTTCGGAGTGAGGTAAGTCTCCTTTCTAACTTTGTGAGGGAGAATTATCCCCCTAGGTGAACTAATTAAATATGTGCTGCTATATGCGGGGGCTACGTATGCACGAGGTGACGGGAGTCCGTGCGTAGCTACTATTATGCCATGTCCGGGTAGTCTAGGACCTACTAGCATGCCTTACGTGTTGTGCATGTGATCCTGCCCATAATATTAGACTGTTAATGCTATCGAATCGGTACATTATTTCCTAAGAAGACTAGAGTGTACTTCTCTTTATCATTTAGAAAGAGAATTGATTCCTACGTGGATAATTGTATTCCTGATAAGGTTATATTATTGAATATTATTAAACTTGGCAAATGAGTTTCAAAACAAAGATTTAAATGCTATTTCTTGTGTTCATTTAAGAAGAATTTTATCATTTTCTTGAGAAGCTGTTTTCTTGATAAGAATGTGGATTTATTATGTGAATACGTGTACATATGAGCACCTGAGTCGCAGGTATGATTCGCGAGCAGGCTATCCTTATTGTTATTATGTTGACCGCATCGCATGACCTATTCGCGAGCGAGGAAAATAGATGCATCTATGGTTCGAGCCGTTCGACCCTTCGGCGGTGCACAGTTTATTATTGTTTGTCCACGCTGTTCGACCCTCGGCATTTCTTGTGCATGATAATTGCTGCGTATTTCCTGTGATTTATACATGTTTATTAGCCTAAGGAAATTCTTAATTTCCAGTTAAAAAGAAGAAGAATTAATGTGTAAAATGTGAAATAAGTTTGATGTTCTCATCCCTGATTATTATTTAAATTTTCAACTGAAATAACGAAGGTGTTAAAGTGTTAAATAGAAGAACTGATATTCCTTATCCCTGATATTTAAATAAATTGCCTATGACATTCATGCTTAGTGTCTCACTTGATTATACTAAATTGACCTCTAGGAAGTGTCAAATCGACCTCTCGTCACTACCTCTCTGAGGTTAGGCGGGATACTTACTGAGTACACGTTGTTTTCGTACTCATGCTACACTCGCTGTGCATTTTTATTGCACAGGTACTTTCACAGCGATGTGGCTGGTTTGGAGACTTAGGCGAGCTGCATCATCTGGAGGCGATCCGCAGCTGACAGAGTCTCCCTCGTATTGAATTCATTTTGTTTTAAATTCCATTGTATAATTTGTATCCCGGACAAGCTTTATAATGATTGTATAAATTCTTAGAAATTGCTCATGCACTTGTGACACCGGGTTCTGGGATGTGTTTGGGATATATTTGCTAAAATGGAATATTTAAACCATCGTATTTACTTAATGGATTTTTGTTGAGTTATCATGTAATAAAATGAAAGGTAATTATTTCAAAAAATTTAAAACATGAATTTATTTCAACTAATTAATGATTGATTGGCTTGCCTGACGATGGGTTCCGGTGCCATCACGACCTTAATAGATTTTGGGTCGTGACATTTAAGGAACATGAAGGACATCGTTTAGAGTCACAATCTTGCCAGAAGTCATCTTCAAAGCTATCTTGCCCGTTCCTTCAATTTTTGCAGTAGCGGAATTTTCCATAAAAACTGTCTCGTTGGGACCAACGGGAGCATAAGAAGTAACTAACTCCTTGTAATCACAAACATTTTTCCAGTAGTTTTTAAAGTCCTTCCACATTGGAGGCAACATTTTGATAAATGCCACATTTTGAAACGCTTCATTAATGACCATACCTACAATAATGGATTTAACATTAATAATATAATCAATATCAATTAAACTATTAATTTGATTTATACATTTGGCAAGAAGGTCATGAACGATGACTTGCAGTTCTTGAACTTGAGTTATGACATGCTTAGTGTCAACCATTTCAAAGTCCAAGAACTTTATGGCAAAAAACTTCTTAAGTCTAACATATTCCGTCTTGTACTTATTTTCAAGAGTGTTTCACAACTCTTTCGAAGTTTTCATGACACTGTAAACGTTGTACAAGCCATCTTCCAAACAACTCAATATATAATTTTTTCCCAAGAAGTCAGAAAGCTTCCATGGCCCCGTGACTACAAATCGCTCATTAGCCGGAGTTTCTTCTCCCAAGACTGGAACGTCCTCGCTGATAAAGCACTGCAAACTGAGTGTGCTCAGATAGAAGAATATTTTCTGCTACCAGCGCTTGAAGTCTACGCCGAAAACTTTTTTGAGCTTTTTTGCCGGTGCCATCGCCAAAGCATGCGTTGTGCGACTTGAAGACGTAGTAGCTATTGCAACAAGAGTCGTCCCAAGCAGAACCATTTTGTTGTTCCGTATTTGTTATCATTTTTCTGTAAAAGAAATTGACACAAACAAGATTAGTATTTTGGTGAAGTTTTTATATCTTCAAAACGAATACAAACAACTGAGTAGAAAATCACAATGATTTTAATCTCGGATTGAGTAGAAAGTCACAACTTTAATCTTAAATTGGAGTAGAAAATTTGAATATTTTGATCTCCAAAATGGGAGTAGAAAATCACTAGGATTTTAGTTTCCCAAACTAGAAAGTAAGATGAACACAGAAATAAAAAATTAAATTCCTTAATCTTGTTATAAACACATGCTCAAAACTAGAAAATTAGAAGACGTTAGTATAAGAAAACAAAAATAGAAAAATTCCGAGCCCACAAGTTTCATGTGTGTCCTTAATAAATTTAATCCCCACACAGTTTCCCAAGGTTTCAAAATTCCTCCCAGGATAGAACGAAATAACTATTTTGTGATACCAACTCTTAAATTACAAAACTTTGACAACTCAAATGACGGAGAAAATCACATCAAAAGCTTACTTTTTTTCTTTGAAAAACAATGCAGAATGCAAAAGATAGAGTGGAGATATTTTCAGATTTGATGGTGAAAATTGTGGCTAAGCCTCTCTATTTATAACCAACAAAGTTGAATCCCAACAGGTGCAAAGGTGCCTGTTTGTTCGAAGAGGTATCTATTCGACAAATCTGTTAAACGTAATATTTGGTCGCGAATTCGACCGTTGGAAATTAATGCCGTAAATCCAATTTATTTTTCGTGAAAAAATATTAGTAAAGGAAATATTAAATGACGAAAAAGGAAAACAAATTTGATCCAAAAAATTAACAATCAATCATATCAACTGACCGAATCGGAAGCCAAGCGAGCAGCGACGACGACGACGACGCGATACTAGCTCTCTTCTCAACTATTTGGGAGCTAGAAAAAGTGCTTCTACATATAAGCACAAGAATTTTCCTCTTCCTATCCAATGAGGACAAAGTTCCTTTGTATAAGGGACTAATTCAAAATCCACTTCCCTCAATTTCTTTTCCTACTATTTTCTATTCATACCTCTTTTATTTTAATTGATAAAACCCAACAGCGAGACACAAAATAATATTTCTCCTAATTAACAACCAAGGCTACCTGCCCAATAATTAAGACTTAGATATCTTTAAATTAAAATAAATTATAGAAGGGCCTGGTTGGCTAACTCAGCCGAGTTAGTAGCTAATTCTCCCTTATACTCAGTAGATTATTATTTCTTTAGCTTGAATATTTAATGTAAATTAAGAGAAAAAGATGGTTCGCAAGAAGAAACTTTTCTTTTTTTGGTTAATCAACGATTACTTTCTATTAAAGGATAGTGTTACAGGGAGTGTCAGTTACAACGTTTTCAAAATTTTGCAAAGCCTGTTCTAAAGAAGTGCTATTTGTTATGGCACTTGGCCTACAAAAATCTGTGTCATGAGTTGCTAAGCAAAAGGAGTTTTGCACAACCCGTTTGTTGATACGTCTTGTTAAGGTGGTGCCATTGTGATCATGTCTTAGTGCCCTTTCCAAAATGCTAGGTAGAGAGTCCCAAAAGATTGTGGATTTGGTCTGCCTCATGTTGCTGCCATGCTTTGCTAGTTCATCAGCCACCATATTTTGCTCCCTATACACATGCTTGACTAAGGGTCTACCCAGTTGGAGCATTAAGTACCTGTATTTATGTATAATGGATGAGTAAAGCTGATTTGTGTTATGGAGTGCGGATATTACCTCTGTGGCATCAACGTTGATCTCCAGTGGTGTTAACTTTTTTTTAACTACCAACGTGAGTCCTTCCAGTAGAGCATATAGCTCCATGCTTAGTGGGGTGCCTGTTGTCCTGTTGCCCGTGTAGCCTGCGATCCATTCACCATTGGCATTACGAAAAACACCACCAAATCCCTTTAGTGTGTTGTTGTCCATGCATGCTCCGTCCGCGTTGAGCTTGAAAGTGCCCTCATCCAGTGGATGCCATTTTATATATATTGTTCTTGACGGGTTGTTTGTTTGTATATGAGGTAGTAGTATTCTGTTTCTTGTTGAAGGATAGTTGCTAGTTTGGGAACATGTTGTATGGCTTCAAATATTAATTTGTTTCTCGTAGTCCAGATGTGCTAAAGGCAGTTTAGGATAATGATTTTTGATGGAATGTTGTAATGGGAGCAACAATCCAGAGTTAGTAATTTAGCAAGGGTAGGTAATGTGTTTTGGTGCAAAAATGGAAGTGTTGTGATAGAGTTGTTGATGTGAAGTTGATGCCATAAGTGTTGGACATTTTGGCATCGTAAAAACACGTGGTCTAGTGTCTCTTCATATTGTTGGCATGAGGGACAGAGAGGAGTTGTAGATATATTAATGTGATGTAAATATACTTTGGTAGGTAGTCTTCTGTGCGCTATTTTCCATATAAAGTGCTTGAGTTTAGGAGGGATAGGAAGGTTCCAAATCCATTTAAATTGATGCAAGGGTTCGTTAGTGTTCATGATGGCTGAATAAATAGATTGAATAGTGAATTGGCCATCATTGGTGAGGCCCTAGATTAATTTGTCATGGGATAAATTATTTTGTAATGTGGGGATGTACTGTTTATGTATTTTAGAAAGTATATCAGGGGGTAAAGTTAAGGAGAGGTTAGTCATGTTGATCATGTTATGGGATAAGTATGTGGAGATAGTGGAAAGGTGCTCATGCAGTGTCAGGAGGCCTTGAATGGAGCTCCTAATTGTGTAATTTGGTCCTAGCCATGGGTCAGTCCAAAATTTTACATTTGTACCAGTTTTTAGGTGCCATATAGACCCAATTTGGCAATATTTCCAACCATATAGTATTGCCTTCCAAGTGTAGGAAGTGGTTGAATTTGGCGTTCTCCCTAAGTATTTTGAGATTAGGGTGGCACTCCACAAGGTTGTAGGGGAATTGAAGAGTCGTCAAGCAAGACTAGCTAAGTGAGCACTATTCTTGGCTGCTATATTTTGTATGCCTAGGCCCCCGCACGATTTAGGAGTTTGTATAGTAGCCCATTCAACGAGATGCAGTTTACGGCGTTCAGATGTAGTACCCCCATAAGAAGTTACGCTGATATCGTTCTAAAAGGGTTTTTATTTTGGATGGTAGCTGAATATATTGCATTATATGATTTGGTAGTGTGTTTGGAGTGGATTTGATTAAAGTAGTTCGACCAGCCATGGAGAGCATTTTAGTTTTCCACCCTGCTAAATGATTTTTAAAATTGTCTAGGAGGTATTGGAAGTCACTATTTGATGCTTTTTTACAAAGATTGGGAAGCCTAAGTATTTGCCAATGTTGTGCCCTCTTTCATGTTAAAGGCAGATAAATTTTTTTTTATCTGTGGGTGAGGTATTTGCGGAGAAGAAGATTTTTGATTTGTGGTAGTTGATAGTTTGCCCTGATTAATAGGTGAAGTGATTCAGGGTTGTGATAATGGAGTGGACACTGGTCCTGGTAATTTTTTATGTTAAGGTGATATCATCGGCAAAAGATAGGTGTGGTAGTTTAGGACCCTGACAGGAGATGGTAATAGGGACCCACTGTTTATAATCCACTTCTGTTAATATTTTTTGAGATAGCATTTCCAGACATAAGATAAAAAGATACGGGGAAAGTGAGTCTCCTTGACGAATACCACGGGTGGGGTTAAAGTAAGGGGTTGGGTTACCATTAATTAAGATGGAGATAGAGGTAGTAGTGATGCACGACATGATAAGATCCACTAGCCCCGTCGGAAAGTTGAAGAAAATTAGGGTGTATTTTATAAAATCCCATTCTAGCTTATTAAACGCTTTTTCAAGGTCTAATTGGATAAGTAAGTTGGCATGTTTTCTTGATTTGTTTTTGAAACTATTTATAATTTCTTGTACAATTATGGCATTATTCGAAGCACGTCTTTTTGTGAGAAAAGCAGATTGTTCGGGGCTAATAATTGTGTGGAGTATTGATTTGATTCTATGAACAATAATTTTTGTAACTATTTTATAGAGGGTATTACACAATCCAATTGGACGATACTGGGTGATGGTAGTGGAATTCCTAACTTTAGGTATGAGGCAAAGATAGGTTTCGTTTACTTGTGAGGGAATTATCTTTTTGTGGAATGCTTCTTGGCAGAAGGACACCATAGAGTGTTTAATAGTTTGCCAATATTATTGGTAAAAATAGGGGTGCAAACCATATGGGCCTGGTGCCTTCATGTCTTGAAAGGAGAATACTGCTTGAGTGATTTCCTCAATGTGTAGGGGTCGCATGAGAGCTAGTTGTTGTTGTGTGGTTAATACGTTATGGGGACAGAGGTGGAATTGTTTTTGGGAGTTAGTGTGTGGTGTGTTAAAGAGATTAATATAGTAAGATTGGATGTGGGAATTAATAGTCTGTGAGTCATATATCCAGTTACCTATTCCATCCGTTATTGCATGAATACGGTTGCGTCTACGCCTATAAAGAGTCGATAAATGGAAAAAATTCGTAATAGCATCTCCAGCTTCGAGACAGTTAATGTGTGATTTTAGTTTCCAAAATTCTTCCTCTAATTTTAGGAGCTCATTGAACTGTTTTTGAAGATCAGGTTCTAGGTGTTGGAGGAATGAACTAGTAGGGTAGTGTGGGGAGGCTTGAATGCCTTGGATTTTGGCTAGTAGTATTTTTTTACGTTGAAAGATGTTTCCAGAAGTGGTAATATTCCATTGTTGGACCTCTTTCGTAAATTGATCAATTGTGTGTAATGAGGGGTCATTTTGATTCCAATGTTTACTAATGAGATAGATAAAGTCTGGGTGGGTAGACCACATTGTTTCAGAATGAAAGACCTTTTTTCTTGGTGGTGTAGTTTTAGATAAGTTGAGTAGTAACGGACAATGGTCGGAATGTGTACATAGTAGGTGACTTACACAAGGTACAAAACAAGAAATAAGTGGAAAAGGAGGAAAAATAAAGTAAATTTGTCGTTATTTGTACATACTTTTTCTATTTGTTTGATAATTTAAAGGGGGTGTTTAATTAAATATGATTTAAAAAAGAAAGAAGTTCCTTTACATAAATTAATAGGGTATAATATACCGAAAATAATAATATCTCACGATTCATAACATGTTATAAACAATTCTAAAGGACCATGTCCTTAAGCACACCAAGAGAAGGTCATGTTTTAGGACGGTAAAGGACAATAATCTTATTATCAAATCAACATCCTAATTTAGTTGAAGGAACTAGTGTTGTAGGCAAAAAGGAAAGAAAATAAAAGATACATCCTTTTTATTAACTCCATTTGTATGAGCTTGCGCACATCGTCAGTACCAAATCATCAAAAGGAGGAGAGTTGTAGTAAGTTGGCATCCAATATAAAACTTATCGATTTATGATGAGTCATCACAATATTCACCTTTAGTTTAGTTGATATAATTGATGAAATGACTTGTTGAGCTTAAATAGAGAAACATGATTGATAAGTATTCATATAGCATACCACAACTTGTTTGGTTGTTTTTCTCTTTTTTTCTGGTTAAGAACACATCCACTTTTCACTTGATTTATCAACAACCCAATCACCCTCAATTTTTAGGTAAATAAAACCAATATTAAGTGGCAAAAGAATAGCTATTCACAATGGTAAGTGTTTACCCTAAAATTTGGATAACAATTAAATTTATATTGTGATTTTAAGAATATGTGATTTCACCCAATATCAATTGATAAATAAGAAAGTAAATGATAGAATTGAATTGGAAATAAATCAAACCAATATGCGAACAAAACTTCAACCTCGAATTATAGCACGCTCGAGGTGATAACAGTGTAAGATCAATTAAGATAGAACAATTTGAAGAACAATAACGAGCAAGCAAGAAAGAATTTTATAGCTTTTCTCAGTGAATAATAATGATTACAAATGAGTGGAACTCCTCTTTATATAGTAGAGGAATTCTAATTATGGAATATCTCCAATTACATAAGAAAATCGAATAAACAACTAATTAAAGACTTCTGATCTAATCTGTTACGAGATTCACGCCGCGATCCTCAACCAATCGCGGATATTTCGCTCTTTCCGTTATTAAGCTATCCTCGATGTTAATCGAAGTCTATTTCCCCCGACTTCTATTAGTATCGACCTCGATCTCGAAAGAGACTTCGATCTCGAACTCAGTGCCTCAGCTCTTCGATGCAGCATCCTAGTCTCGATCAAATAGTGAAATCGAATAGCCCTGATTTCAATCGTATACAATAAGTACGTACTAACAAAACAAAAGAAAAAGAACGGTCCTCCGACCCTTTCTTCGTCCCAATTCATTTTTTTCAATTTCTTCATAATGCTGTAATTACTTGATTTCTTCCCTCATCCCCCACCTTCCCCACATCAATCAACTTATAGAATCCTACTTCCTAAAATGTTTGTATTGTATATGTAAAGGAGTAACAATCACTAAGCAAGTTAGAAGTGGTTGGTGCCTAAGAAGAAAGAAGGAAAAGTATTAGTTGTGGCTTGAAATTTTTGATTGTATTTTTAGAAAATTCATAATTCCTATAGCTTTGAAAAAACTTAAAGTTCTAATAGATTTGGGAAAGAAAAATTTATTCTCCTTGTCGGATTAGAAAACTATTCTCTTATAGGTTTGAGACAATTTGAGATCTATATATATGTCATGCCCCAACTTCGGGGAGCACGACCGACGCTCAACCGAGTGGACCCGGTCGAGAAAGCCTGTTAGACATTTTCTACCCACTCGCTTACAATCAGGAAAAAAGCGCATCTTCATTAGTTAGACAATAGAGGGATCATATATACATAAAAGTTACTAATTCATTTCATTTGGTTACATCCTTGATAAGTTTTAAAAATACATAAATCATATGATTTAGTGGAACAAAATCCCAAAACACAACATAATCCATTTGGCCGTTCTAGTACCCATACATGACCCACATAATGTCTACAGAGCCTCTAAAAATACAAAATATAGTTATGATAATGCCGGCAACAAGGCCCCGGCTATACCTCAAGTACAATACATAAGGAACAAAAGATGTACAACCCCAAAATGAAATGGGCTTCACCAAGACTGCTGGGGGGAGTACACCACTAACACTGGTCGATGCCGCCTGCTGTGGAACCACCTGTATCAATTAAAGATACAACGTCCCTGGCAAAAGGGACTTTAGTGGCGTCAAATAGCACTAGTATGTAAAGCTAAAACACCATCTCAATAGAACGAACAGTAATACAAGGGGGAAAGCAGTCATGAGTTCAATAAGAGTTTCAAACAATACTAAAACATCAACTAAGGGTCACATAAGTTCTCAATCAATTTCCAACTTATTAGGTTGGTAATCTTTATTTCCATATCCAAAATCCACTATGCCATCGTGTTCTTACACGGAGTCTGATCTCGACCCGATCAGCTAAGTCATCTCATTTTAGACATCAACCCTATCCACAATTTTCAATCATCATTTCCAGCACAATTACCATCATGTGTGCGGCATAGCGTCTGATCACGCCCGATCGACTAGGCCATCTCATTTGAGACATCATCCTTTCAATAGATCATCTCACTTCACATTTCTTTCCCATCTTCGATACATTGGCACGAGTGGCCTCATTTACTAAGTCGTTCTTGGCACTTGGTCGTATTTTACAATTCAAATTTCCTTTTTTACACATTTAATAACATTATCACCAGCAACCATAGGTCCTATCATGTAAGGTATTTTTATACATAAGGGAAAGACTTGGAAGATCTTAAGCACATAGAGGTCTTTCATACAAATTGACATAATAACCTTTATTCGATGTTTTGACATGAAGGCTTAACCTTTTCTTAACACATACTTCACATTTTCTTTACACATATCCTCGAAGGCAAGATGACATGAAAAACATTTAATACATTTACTGAACACATATCATTCAACACAACACAGTTGGGATAGTCAATTCTAGTATGATTAAATTGGGGACTTACATCAATTTCACAATTAAAGTGGGTTTCAATTCTAAGGAGAAGGGGGTTTAGCCACATATACCTCGATTGAGCCCCTTAAAACTCTACGATGTTCCGGAATGTCCGCAACTTCAATCTATTTTAGCAATATAGCACAATCGAACCCATAATTAGAAAAATGATCATAATCCTAGCTCACTTGAGCATTCTATCAAACACTATGTGTTCATTAAGGTCTTATAGCCCTTTTTAGGAAAGACTACACCACCCATACCCCATTCTTTTCTATCTTTGATTTACAATTCTCTAATATCGATTTATTATTCCCCCACATACTTTAGGAACACATGCATGCAAGGTAATCACCCTCATCCCCATGAAATATCTCACTAATGGCCATTATAGCTATATTTTGGAATTAAGAGCTGGGGTAATAAAATCTTATCTCTTAGGTGGAAGGCTTCGGTGCCTCTCTTGAATAACTTCAAGGTTTAAGTGATAATTGAATAACAATTTGGTGAAGATTAGACCCTCCCTCTAGGACTCTCTCTCTCACTCTAGAACTATCAGATAATATGCTCAAAATGGTCTAAAAATGGGTGTTTTAACGAGATGGGGTCGGGTTTAAAAGTTAGAAAATAAGATCCCCGACACAGATTTGCGGTCGCATATGCGACCGCATAATGCTTCTGCAGTCCGCAAATGGGCCGCACAATTTCCCTTGATCCCGGGCATTTTTTTGCTTCGGTATGCAACCAGTATACGGTCTATAGACCTGTTATGCAGTCGCATAATGTGCCACAGAACTCCCACATAAAAAATTCCATAGTTGGATATGCGATCAAATTATGGCCCACAAAATAGATACGATCATATATGTAACGACCTAGCCGGTCGTTCCATGAGAGTTACCCTATTTCCCCTATTTCTGCTTTATCATATATTGCTTAGCCTGTTTATGTTGTGTTGGGTCAGTTGGTTTGGGTCCGGGGTGGTCATGGTGAGAATTGAGGCATTTAGTCTCCTAAAGTAGCCTTACAGTTGAGAAAGTCAAATGGGAGTTGACTTATTGGTGAACGACCTCGGAATGCGGATTTTATGGCTCAGACAGCTTCGTTACGTGATTTGGGACTTAGGAGTGTGTTCATAATGAAGTTTTGATGTCCGGTGTAGAATTAGGCTTGAATTGGCGAAAGTTAGTTTTTGGCGATTTTCGGTCCGCAGTGGAAAATAAGCTATCGGGGTCGGAATGGGATTCCGGAAGTTGGAGCAGGTTTGTAATGTCATTTTGGGTATGTGTGCAAAATTTCAGGTCAATCGGAGGTGTTTTGGTTGGTTTCGGCGTCGTTGGCGAAATTGGGAAGTTTCAAAGTTCATAGGCTTGAATTTGATGTAATTCTGGTGTTTTCATGTAGTTTTTGGTGTTTCAAAGGCTCGACTAAGTTAGAATAATGCTATGGGGTGTGTTGGTATGTTTGGTTGGGGCCCCGAGGGGCTCGGGATTGATTTCGGATGGTTGGCGGAGTGTTGAACTTGAAAAATTTGCAGCAAATGGCTGCTGGTGTAAGTTTCTGGTGTTGGCCGCACCTGTGGATGGGTAGCCGCAGATGCGAAAGGTCATGCGCAGGTGCAAAGGGAGGCTAGGCACGAGGAGTCTGCAGGTGTGAAGAGTTGGCCAAACCTGCGAAGCCGCAGGTGCGAAAATTGGTCCGTTAGTGGGATTGCGCAGGTGCGCACCAGGGACCGCAGGTGCGGGTTCACATATGCGATTAAAGGTCTGCAGGTGCAGAATTGCTGGGTAGAACAGTATAAAAGAGACCTCCGTGAAGTTTTATTCATTTCACGATTGTTGCATGCAGTTGGAGCTCATCTGAAGGCAATTTGAAGAGAGGACTCGTGGGTCTTCAATGGAGGTAAGTTCTCGGATAATTAAAGTCATTTATATGCTATTTTGTTCAGATTAGGCTTGTAAATTGAAGGATTAAAGTAGGAAAAGGTTGGGAAAAATGGGTGGAGGATTTGGAAAATTCTTTTGGCAATTTGGTTAGGCAATTGTGGTCTGATTGTGGTGTTTTTGGTATGTGTAGAATCGTGGGAGGACGAGGTTACTAGTGATGTAAAATTTATCGAATTTTGAGGCGTGATCCTGGGGCTCGGGTTCGTCCGCATTTCAAGATTTTTGTATAATTTGATAGTTTTCGATTGGGTTATGTTCCTTTAGTATATATTAATGATGTTAAACTGGTTTTGGCTAGATTTGGAGCAATCAGGAGCCAATTTGAGGGGCAAGAGCATAGCAGACTAGTGTTGTGGCCCGGTAGAGGTAAGTAATGGTTATAAATCTTATCCTGAGGGTATGAAACTCCGGACTTCATATTTCTCACTGATTTTCGAATGGCGCACATGTCGGATGACGAGTATGTGGCGCGCACGGATTTTCGATTGGACTTGGTCCTCTCCGCGGCAGCTATTGAGTTGCATATTTTACTCAAAATCTTAGGTAAATTATGTTCTAAAGATTGTTGCAATATTTGGGCTATAAGCCGTGTTTGGGGCCTCGTGTCGATCTGTTTAGACCCCTTGGGGGCTTCTCACTGCTGTTTTCCTCACTGTTTATTGATGATTTCACTCAGTCACATTGTGCTTACTATTTTCGAAACTCAGCCTGATTTACACTACCTTGAGAATTAAAAATGATGTTTTGGGTCGAGTACCCTATTTTTACTGATTCACCCGAGGGGCTTTTGAGAGGTTCTGCTGAGTGAGGCCGAGGGCCTGATTGTGAGGATATGATACGTCACGAGGTGACTTGATATTAGAGATTGAGCTGAAGGAGCCCCTCCGGAGTCTTCACACACCCAAGTGAGCGCACCGAGTGACGAGTGCCGAGTGACGAGTGATTGGGAGGCATGAGTGACTGTGAGGTATTCCCGAGGGCCTGATTATGAGTGATTGTGAGGTATGCCCGAGGGGCTGATTATGAGTGGCTGTGAGGCATGCCCGAGGGGCTGATTATGACACATGTTTTTGCCCGAGGGGCTACTTATGATTTTTACCACTTTCACTCTGAACTTATGAAATATGTTTTGCCCGAGGGGCCTCTTTATGATTTATTTCATTTTCATACTAAATATTTCGGTTTGAAGTTGTTGAAAATATACATTTTTCAAAAGGATTTTCGGAAGTTGTTTTTAAGGCATGATGATTTCATATATCTATGCTTATACTGTTGGAAAGAAAGGTTGTGCATATTGTGTTGATGACATTGATTTTTATGTGTTTTCTTGCCGCTTAGACATGATTTACTTCCATTACTACTGAGCTAGCGTACTCATATTACTCCCTGCACTCCTGTGTGTAGATTCAGGCGCAGATACCGAGCATTAGCCATCTATTCCATACAAAGCCGGATTGCGGGATATAGAGGTAGTTGTTCAGCGTCCGCAGCATCTCTGTTTCCCTTCTTTTTGTATCTAGCTATTTATGAGGAGGTTTTGTATTATAATAGTGTACCTTTGGCTTATCTCTCTTAGATGCTCATGACATGTTAGCTCCGGGTTTTAGGGTTGGTTGCACTGTTTATTGGCCTAATGTATTTAGTAAACTCTGTATATTTTATGAAATGCTTGAAATTGGTCGGGATTTTTTTTAAGGAAACTGTAAACATGTAATTATTGGCTAGCCTAGTTTCACGATAGGCGCCATCACGACCGGTTTAGGATTTGGGGTCGTGACAGTTTGGTATCAGAGCCTAGGTTACATAGGACTCGACGGTCATGAGCAGGTTTAGTAGAGTCTTGCGGATCGGTACGGAGACGTCTGTACTTATCTTCGAGAGGCTTCCGAACTCTTAGGAAACATTTCTATCTTTCTTGAACTCTTTCGTGCTAATCTTTTGATTCTTGAAATCTAAACTTACGTTGTTTCATTCTCTCATAGATGGTGAGGACACGCAATACCGATCAGGTTGACCAGACGCCAGCTAGACCAGCGAGAGGTCGAGGCCGCGATCGAGGCCGTGGTAGAGGTAGGGGGCCAGACCGCATAGCAGTCGGGACAGTACCACAGGATACCCCTATCGCTCAAGATCAGGTTCCCGCCGATGATGCTCTAGCGGGACAAGCTCAAGCACCGATAGTGCCTATTGTTATTCCGGGTCTTCAGGAGACCTTGTCTCAAATATTGATAGTGTGGACCAGTTTGGATCAGGCAGTCACCATGTCTTCTACTGCCACCACAACTCAGGCCGGGGGAGGCAATCAGACTCCAGCTGCCCGGACACCTGAGCAGGTTGTACGGGGTATTCAGCACCGGGAGCAGCCCCAACTTAGCCAGTTGCTCTGGTACAGGATTATGTGGTCCCTGCTGTGCCTGAGGACGAGCATCGCAGGTTGGAGAGGTCCAACAGAATTCAGCCTCTGACTTTCAGCATTACAGAGGGCGAGCATGCCTAGGGGTTTCTAGATAAGTTCTAGAGGATACTACGTACTGCGAGTATATTAGAGACCAGTGGGGTCTCATTTGTTACATTTCGATTTGTGGGTGCTGCCTTTACTTGGTGGGAGTCATTCGAGAGGCGTAGGCCGGTTGGTTCATCACCTCTCACCTGGCAGCAGTTCTCCACGATATTTTTGGAGAAGTATGTTCCTCACTTCCACAGAGAGGAGCAGCGCAGGCAGTTTGAGCAGCTGCGCCAGGGAGAGTTATCAGTTACTCAGTACGAGATGAGGTTTTCCGAGTTGGCTAGGCATGCTTCTGAGATTGTCCCTACTGATAGGGAGAGGGTGAGGAGGTTTGTAGATGGTCTTACTTATCAACTCCGACTATTTATGACTCGGGAGAGAGTATCAGGTGCTTCATTCGAGCAGGTTGTAGACATAGCTCGAGATATTAAGTCAGTTCTCCGCCAAGAGCGGGAGGAGAGGGAGGCCAAGAGGCCTCGTGGTTCGAGCAGTTCTAGTGGTGCTCTCTTCAGGGGGCAGTTTCAGCAGGGTAGGGGCCGTTCATTGAGGCCTCCTCAGTCAGCCCACCCATCATATAGTGGTGCATCTTCGGGGCATGGTCCTCGTGGTTCTCAGCCAGGCCGTACTTCATTTGGTGCCCTCCCAACTCAGAGTGCAGCTCGAGCACCCCCAGTTCAGAGCTCTCCTATGCATGAGTCTTCCAGTGACCGTTCTAGTGCCAGGGCTTTCTATCAGTCCCCGCCTCCAGCTCCACGGAGTTGTTTTGAGTGTGGAGAGTTCAGGAACATATGGAGGCACTGTCCCCGTCGTCTCGGTAGTTCTTCTCAGTAGAGGGGCCAGCCCTCGACTTCAGCTCCAGTTACTTCACCACCCGCCCAGGCAGCCAGGGGTGGTAGTCAGTCAACCAAAGGCTGCCCTAGAGGGGGAGGCGAGTAGGGGGAGGTCAGGCTCGCATGTATGCATTTCCAGCCAGGCCAGATGCTATGGCCTCAGATGCCGTGATCACAGGTATTGTCTCAGTATGTTGCCGAGATGCCTTGGCTTTATTTGACCCTGGTTCTACATATTCCTATGTTTCTTCATATTTTGCCCATTTCCTGGATATGCCCCGTGAGTCTCTAGTCACTTCTGTTCATGTGTCAACTCCGGTAGGCGATACTGTTGTTGTGGACCGTGTGTATAGGTCGTGCATGATATCTATTGGGGGTATGGAGACCTGAGTGACCTACTATTGCTCAGCATGGTCGATTTTGATGTGATATTGGGCATGGATTGGTTATCTTCGTGTCATGCTGTTCTTGATTTTCATGCTAAGACCGTGACCTTAGCTATGCCAGGGTGTCCGAGGGTTGAGTGGAGAGGTTCTTCTGAGTATATTCCTAGCAAGGTGATTTCCTACCTGAAGGCTCAGCGCATGGTCGAGAAAGGGTGTTTATCTTATCTGGACTTTGTGAGGGATGCTAGTGGTGAGACTTCCGCTATTGATTCGGTTCCTGTGGTCCGTGACTTTTCGGCCATGTTTCCTGCAGACCTGCCAGGCATGCCACCTGACAGGGATATTGATTTTGGTATTGACTTGGTGTCAGGCACCCAGCCTATTTCTATTCCACCTTATCGTATGGCACCAACGGAGCTAAAGGAATTGAAGGAGAAGCTTCAGGAACTCCTAGATTAAGGGGTTCATTCGGCCTAGTGTGTCACCTTGAGGTGCACCGGTGTTGTTCGTGAAGAAGAAGGATGGGTCCATGCGTATGTGTATTGATTATCGGCATCTGAACAGAGTTATGGTGAAGAATCGGTATGCCTTGCCCCATATTGATGACTTGTTTGACCAGCTTCAGGGATCTAGAGTGTTCTCCAAGATTGACTTGAGATCTGGGTATCATCAGTTGAAGATTCAGGATTCTGACATTCCGAAGACTGCTTTCAGGACCAGATATGGTCATTATGAGTTCCTGGTTATGTCATTTGGGCTGACCAATGCCCCAGTTGCGTTCATGCAATTGATGAACAACGTGATCCAGCCTTACCTTGATTTGTTCATCATTGTATTCATTGATGACATCCTGGTTTATTCTCGTAGCCAGGAAGAGCATGCTCAGCATTTGAGAGTTGTGTTACAAAGGTTGAGGAGGAGAAACTTTATGCAAAATTCTCCAAGTGTGAGTTTTGGCTTGGTTCGGTAGCTTTCTTGGGCACGTGGTGTCTAGTGAGGGTATTCGGGTTAATCCGAAGAAGATAGAGGCGGTGCAGAGTTGGCTCAGACTGTCCTCATCTACAGAGATTAAGAGTTTCCTTGGCTTGGCGGGATATTACCGTCGCTTTGTGGAGGGATTCTCTTCTATTGCTTCGCCTTTAACTAGATTGACCTAGAAAGGTGCTCTATTCAGATGGTCTGATGAGTGTGAGGAGAGCTTTCAGAAGCTCAAGTCAGCTTTGACCACAACTCTGGTAGTAGTTTTGCCTACTGGTTCGGGTTCTTACAAAGTCTATTGTGATGCTTCTAGAGTTGGTTTGGGAGCGGTATTGATACATGACGATAGGGTGATTGCCTATGCGTCTAGACAGTTAAATGTGCACGAGAAGAATTATCCAGTGCACGATCTTGAGTTAGCTGCCATTGTTCATGCCTTGAAGATTTGGCGGCATTATTTGTATGGAGTGCAGTGTGAGATTTTCACTGATCATCATAGTTTGCAGTATCTGCTGAGGCAGAAGGACTTGAATTTGCGTTAGAGGAGATGGTTAGAGATTCTCAAGGATTATGACCTCACTATCTTATATCATCCGGGGAAGGCCAATGTAGTGGCCGATGCCCTGAGTCGTAGAGTAGAGAGTTTGGGGAGTCTAGCCTACCTTCCAGTAGCCGAGCGACCATTAGCCCTTGATGTTCAGGCCTTAGTGGGTCAGTTGGTGGGATTGGATCTATCAGAGCCCCCGCGGGTGTTGGCTTGTGTAGCATCCGAGTCTTCTCTTTACGATCAGACTAAAGCACGCCAGTATGATGATCCACATTTGCTTGTTCTTCAGGACAGGGTACGTCGTGATAATGCTAGGGATGTGGTTATTGGTGATGATGGGGGTCATGAGGATGCAGAGCCGGATTTGCATGCCCAATGTAGATGGGCTTCGAGATTTGGTTCTAGCTGACCACAGCGTTTCATCCTCAGACCAACGGGAAGTCAAAGCGTACCATTCAGATTTTGGAGGATATGTTGCGTGCTTGTATGATTGACTTTGGTGGTTCATGGGACCAGTTTCTGCCACTAGCGGAGTTTGCGTATAATAACAACTATCAGTCGAGTATCCAGATGGCTCCGTATGAGACTTTATATGGTAGGAGGTGCAGATCTCCAATTGGTTGGTTTGAGCTGGGCGAGGCTAGTATATTGGGCACAAACTTGGTTCAATGAGTTGGGTAAGGCAAAGTTGATTTAGGAGAGGCTTCGCACGGTGCAGTCTAGGCGAAAAAGTTATGCGGACCGGAAGGTCCGAGACGTGTATTTCATGGTTGGGGATAAGGTGTTGCTGAAGATGTCGCCCATGAAGGGTGTTATGAGATTCGGGAAGAGGGGGAAGCTGAGACCCAGGTTCATTGGGCCATGTGAGGTGCTTCAGAGGGTTGGAGAGGTGGCTTATAGGCTTGCTATGCCTCCCAGTTTATCGAGTATTCATATGTTGTTCCATGTTTCGATGCTCCGGAAGTATGTTGGTGACCCGTCTCATGTTTTGGACTTCAACACAGTTCAACTCGAGGGTGATATGTCATATGAGGTAGAGCCAATGGCTATTTTGGGTCCATAGGTCAGAAAGCTAAGGTCTAAGGATATAGTTTCAGTGAAGGTTCAGTGGAGAGGGCAGCTGGTGGAGGATTCCACCTGGGATACCGATCGGGAGATGCGGGACAAATATCCTCACTTATTCGAGACTCCAAGTATGTTTCTAGACCCGTTCGAGGATGAATATTTGTTTAAGAGAGGGAGGATGTAACGAACCAGCCGGTCGTTCCATGAGATTTACCTCGTTTCCCCCATTTCTGCTTTATCATATATTTCTTAGCCTGTTTATATTGTATTGGGTCAGTTGGTTTGGGTCCGGGGTGGTCATGGTGAGAATTGAGGCATTTAGTCTCCTAAAGTAGTCTAATAGTTGAGAAAGTCAGCTAAGAGTTGACTTATTGGTGAACGACCTCGGAATGCAGATTTTATGACTCGGATAGCTCCATTAGGTGATTTGAGACTTAGGAGTGTGTTCGGAATGAAGTTTTGATGTCCGGTGTAGAATTAGGCTTGAATTGGCGAAAGTTAGTTTTTGGCAATTTCCGGTCGGTAGTGGAAAATGGGTTATCGGGGTCGGAATTAGATTCCGGAAGTCGTATCAGGTCCAGAATGTCATTTTGTGTATGTGTGCTAAATTTCAGTTCAATCGGAGGTGTTTTGGTTGGTTTCGGCATCGTTGGCGAAATTGGGAAGTTTCAAAGTTCATAGGCTTGAATTTGATGTAATTATGGTGTTTTCATGTAGTTTTTGGTGTTTCGAAGGCTCGACTAAGTTAGAATAAATCTATGGGGTGTGTTGGTATGTTTGGTTGGGGCCCCGAGGGGCTCAGAATTGATTTCGGATGGTTGGCAGAATGTTGAACTTGGAAAATTTGTAGCAAATGGTTGTTGGTGTACGTTTCTGGTGTTGGCTGCACCTGCAGATGGGTAGCTGCAGGTACGACGTCGCAGGTTCGAAAGGCCATGCGCAGGTGCGAAGGGAGGCTAGGCAGGAGAAGTCCGCAGGTGCGAAGATTTGGACGCACCTGCAAAGCCGTAGGTGCGGAGAAGTCGCCGTAGGTGCGAAAATTGGTCCGTTAGAGGGATTGCGCAGGTGCGCACCTGGGACCGCAAGTGTGATTAAAGGTCCGCAGGTGTGGAATTTCTGGGCAGAATAATATAAAAGAGGCCTCTATGAAATTTAATTCATTTCACTATTGTTGCATGCGGTTGGAGCTCATTTGAAGGCAATTTGAAGATAGGATTCGTGGGTCTTCAGTGGAGGTAAGTTCCCGGGTTATTAAAGTCGTTTGTATGCTATTTTGTTCGGATTAGGCTTGTTAATTGAAGGATTAAAGTAGGAAAAGGTTGGGAAGAATGGGTGGAGGATTTGGAAAATTCTTTTGGCAATTTGGGTAGGCAATTGTGGTCTGATTGTGGTGTGTTTGGTATGTGTAGAATCGTGGGAGGACGGGGTTTCTAGTGATGTAAAATTTATCAAATTCCGAGGCGTGGGCTTGGGGCTCGGGTCCGGCCGAATTTCAAGATTCTTGTATAATTTGATAGTTTTCGATTGGGTATTGTTCCTTTAGTATATATTAATGATGTTAAAGTGGTTTTGGCTAGATTCAGAGCAATCGGGAGCCAATTTGAGGGGCAAGAGTGATGCGTGGCTAGAATTCATGGTTTTAAACATTATGTACCTTATATTTTATGTGCATTTGTGATAAAAATACACGTCATTTGTGCATAATGGAGTCTATTTCATGTGTAGGTGAATTGGAGATGGAAGCCGAGCTAAATGGATGCGTAAACTTCAAAAATACGCTCAAGAGTCAAAAAGGAGTGACCCGGGCTATAGCCGGGCGTTAGAGCCCTAAAGCCTGGCATGATCAGGCGTTAGCTGGGCGTTAGAGCCCAAACGCCAGGCCTGCCCAGGCTATAGCTGGGTGATTGGGTCTTAACGCCTGGGGTCCTTGGTCCGGTCAAATCCGAGTTTTGAAGGTTTTAAGTGTTTCCCGGTTTGAATAGAAG
>ML321047.1:8496-24084 GCA_005239505.1 Nicotiana paniculata | reverse complement strand
AGCATGCAATTTACCTAGTTTTCATTTCTCATAGTATTTAACAGATACAAAATCACAGAACACTCTACATCTAAAATCACATAACATGCCGTGAACGTACGACAGATGCGAGGCGATGCGACGCGAAAATAAATGTGCACTACCGAAGGGTCAAACGGCTCGAACCATAGATGCATCTATTACACCGCTCATGAATCGAACATGCTTCGCGATTGACATAATAGTAGGGCTACCCCGCTCATGAATCATAAATGCGATGCGGATTCCCGTATATATACACATAAATAACAGGAATCAAGAAATTGAGTAGAGAATATACTTACAGAGAAGGTTTCATTAATATAAATTTCAGAATATAACCTCCTAGATGTTCACTTAATTATTCAATGATATTAGGAAACCTAAATTAACATTTACGATTATAGTTACAGCACATAAAGCCTGCTTGTGGATCTTATACTCCCCGACACAACATAATAGTAGCTACGCACGGACTCTCGTCACTACGTGCGTGCGTAGCCCCCAAATATAAAGACATGCAATTATTTATATTCACTATGGGGACAATTCCCTCTTACGAGGTTAGAAAGAAGAGTTACCTCGTGTCAAGCCTACTTTCCATGTCAAGAACGCGCCCGAAACTCCAAATTCGTCACCCAAGGACTCGAAACTAGTCAAAGGTTGCATAAATGAATCAATTTATACTCAAGAGTATGAAATTTCCCTATTTAAATGGTTATTTCAACCTAAAGTGTGAAATCCCAAAATACACCCCTGGGCCCACATGCTCGGATTCCGGAAATTTACGGAGGAAGTACTTACCCATAGCCTAAGGATCAATATTATATGGTTTTTGTACGATTTCGTGACACATTTTCTTGGAAATTTCCCATTTTTTTCAAAAACCTAGGTTTTACACTAAACCCACGATTTCCACTAATTTAAGGTGTTAATCTACCTAGGAATTCAAGTATTAAGCTAAGTTTATAGTAGGAATTACTTACCTTACAGTAGCTAGGTCGAATCTCTCCTTTGCAAGCTCTCAAAATCGCCCAAGTTGAAGAAAAATGGTTCAAGAATGGCTAAATCCCGTATTTTAAACAACCTCACTGCCTTCAGGTTTTTCGCACCTGCGGCTCGAGGACCGCATCTCGCATCTGCGAGAAAAATCTGGTACCTGCAGAAAATGGGAAGGGGGCCAATGGTTACACCTGTGGAAGGGAGTCCGCACCTGCGGCTTTGCTTCTGCGGGAAATGGCCCGCACCTGCGGAACCGGGCAGCCCCCTCTGAGGCCGCACCTACGAGGCGTTGACCGCACCTGCGGCTGGTCCTTCGCTGGTGCAGTCGTGCCAGCTCTGGTGCACCAGCAGTCCTTTAAGGCTGGTTTTTGCCTCGCACGATGACCGAATGGCACCTGGGCCCACCCGAGACCCCGTCATAATATACCAACAAGTCCTAAATCATAATACGGACTCGCTCGAGCCTTCGGAACGTCCGAAACAATGCTAAATCTAAAAATCATACCCCCAAAACCTATTGGATCAAACTTAAGAACTTTGAGTTCTTGAATTCACTTTCAACACTCCGAAACATACCTAAACTACTCGGAATGACACCAAATTTGCGAGCAAGTTATGAATGACATAACAGAATTATTCTCGGTCTCGGAATTCCATTTGGACCTTCGATAATACAAAAACACGCCCCAAACCTCAATTTGAACTTAAGGACATTCTTACTTCACTATTTGGCACCGAAATGCTCCCAGGTCATTCAAAACCCGTTCCGAACACATGGCCGAGTCCAAAATCATCATACGGACCTACTGGAATCTCCGGATCTCGATTCTGAGGTTGTTTACCGAAAATGTTGACCGAAGTCAAACATGGCCTTTAAAGCCAGCCTAGGGAACTAAGTGTTTCTATACTACTCCAAACTCCTCCAAACCTCGAACCACCCATCCCCCGCAAGTCATAAATCAGTAAAATAAACTATGGGGAGTCTCATTTAGGGGCATATGGTCCTAGAACACAGAACGACCGGTCAGGTCGTTATATTCTCCACCTCTTAAACAAACGTTCGTCCTCGAACGGGTCTAGAATCATACCTGGAGTGCTGAATAAGTAGGGATATCTGCTCTAAATGTCCTCCTCAGACTCCCAAGTCGCCTCCCCGACTGGTTGGCCCCTCCACTAGACCTTTATGGCAAAACCTCAACTGGCGATTCTTCCAGTCAATGATAGCAACTGGCTCCTCTTCATAACCCAACCTCTCATCTAGCTGTATGGTACTGAAATCTACCATGTGAGAGAAGTCTGCGTGATACCTCCGGATCATGGACACATGAAAGACCGGATGAACCCTTGATAAACTGGGAGGTAAATCAAGCTCATAATCAACCTCCCCAACTCGTCTCAACACCTCAAATGGGCCTATAAACCTCGGGCTCAGCTTGCCCTTCTTCCTAAACCTCATAATACCCTTCATCGGCGAGACCTTCACTAGAACTTTCTAGCCCTCCATAAAGGATACATCACGCACCTTCTAATCGGCGTACTCTTCTGTCTGGACTGAGATGTGCGAAGCCTCTCCTGAATCAACTTCACCTTCTCCAAAGCATCCCTCACCAGATCGGTGGCATATAGCTTAGCCTCGCCAGGCTCAAACCACCCGATGAGAGAATGACATCGCCGACCATAGAAGACCTCAAATGGAGCCATCTCAATGCTGGACTGGTAACTATTATTATAAGCAAACTCGGCCAAAGGCAAGGACTGGTCCCACTGCCCTCCAAAGTCAATCACACATGCTCTGAGCATGTCCTCCAATATCTGAACTGTCCGCTCCAACTTCCCGTCGGTCTGAGGGTGGAATGCTGTGCTGAGCTTTACCCGGGTGCCTAACTCACTCTGCACGGCTCTCCATAAATGCGAGGTGAACTGAGGACCTCAATCTGATATAATGGACACAGGCACACCGTGCAACCGAACTATCTCGCGAATGTAGATCTGGGCCAACCTCATAGAAGTATAAGTAGTAGCTACTGGAATGAAATATGCCGACTTAGTCATCCTGTCCACAATGACCCAAACTGCATCAACCTTCTGCAAGGTCCGAGGCAATCCAACTACGAAGTCCATAGTGATGCGCTCTCATTTCCACTCAGGTATAGGCATCTGCTGAAGTAGGCCTCCTGGCCTCTGGTGCTCATACTTAACCTGCTGGCTATTTAAAGAACTAGCTACATACTCCACTATGTCTTTCTTCATCCATCTCCACCAGAAATGCTGCCTCAAGTCGCGATACATCTTCGTAGCACCAGGGTGAATAGAATACCGAGAACTATGAGCCTCCTATGGAATCCTTTCCCTTAGGCCATCAACATTCGGGACACATAAGCGACCCTGAAGTCTCAGAAAACCATCCTCGCCTATAGAAACCTCCTTGGAACCACCCCGTACCACTGTATCCTGGAGAGCCACCAAGTGCGGATCATCATATTACCGAGTCTTGATCTCCCCCAATAATGAATACTGGGCCATCACACATGCAAGAACCCAGCTGGGCTCAGAAAAGTCCAACCTCACCAGGCGATTAGCCAAGGACTGAATGTCCAAAGCTAGAGGTCTCTCCTCTGCTGAAATGAAAGCCAAACTACCCATACTTTTCGCCTTCCTGCTTAAGGCATCCGCTACCACGTTCGCTTTGCCCGGATGATAAATAATGGTGATGTCGTAATCCTTCAGCAACTCAAGCCACCTGTGCTGCCTCATAAGATCCATCTGCTTGAACAAGTGCTGCAGGCTGCGGTGATCTGTATAAACCTCACAAGCCACCCCATACAAGTAATGCCTCCAAATCTTAAGAGCATGAACAATCGCCGCCAACTCCAGATCGTGCACAGGGCAATTCTTCTCATGAACTTTCAGCTGCCAAGAATCATATGCAATAAATTTCCCCTCCTACATCAATACACAACCCAAACCACTGCGTGAAGCGTCGTAATAAACCGTATACATCCCAGAACCGGAAGGCAGAACTAGAACTGGTGCTGAGGTCAATGTTGTCTTGAGCTTCTGAAAGCTCGCCTCACACTCGTCAAACCACAGAAATGGGGCATTCTTCTTGTTCAATCTAGTCAGAGGAGTTGCAATGGATGAAAAACCCTCCACAAATCGGCGATAATAACTCGCTAGACCCAAGACGCTCCTGATCTCTGTAGCTGAAGTAAGGCGTAGCCAACTCTGAACTGCCTCAATCTTCTTGGGATCAACCTTGATACCTTCTCTGGATACCACGTGCCCCAAGAATTCCACAGAATCCAACCAAAACTCGCACTTGGAGAACTTAGCATACATCTTCTATTCTCGCAAGGTCTGGAGCACAACTCTAAGATGCTGCTCGTGCTCTCCCAGGCTAGGTGAGTAAATCAGAATGTCATCAATGAAGACGATGACAAAAGAATCAATATTAGGCCTTAACACTCTGTTCATCAAGTCCATAAATGCTGCTGGGGCATTAGTCAAGACAAAGGACATCACCAGGAACTCGTAATGACCATATCTCGTACGAAAGGCAGTCTTCAGAACATCCGAGTCCCGAATCTTCAACTGATAGTACCATGATCTCAAGTCAATATTAGAAAATACCCGATCACCTTGCAACTGGTCAAACAAATCATCGATATGCGGTAATGGGTACTTTTTCTTGATGGTGACCTTGTTCAACTGGCGGTAGTCAATACACATCCGCATAGTCCCATCCTTCTTCTTAACAAATAACACTGGAGCACCTCAAGGAGATACACTCGGTCTGATAAACCCCTTAGCTAACAACTCCTCAAGATATTCGTTAATTTCCTTCAATTCCTTCGGAGCCATACGGTATGGGGGAATAGATATGGGCTGGTGCCTGGAGCTAAGTCAATAAATCAATGTCACGATCTGGTGGCATGCCTGGAAGGTCTGAAGGGAATACATCATCAAAGTCGCGAACTAGTGGCACTGAATCAATCGTCGGAGACTCGGCGGTGGTGTCCCTCACATAAGCAAGATAAGCCAAACAACCCTTCTCAACCATATGTCGAGCCTTCAGGAAGGAAATAACCCGACGAGCGGCACTAACTGAGGAACCTCTCCACTCCAATCTCGGCAACTCGGGCATGGTTAGAGTAGTAGTCTTGGCATGGCAATCTAGAATGACATTATAGGGAGACAACCAATACATGCCCAGGATAACCTCAAAATCAACCATATCAAGCAACAGGAGGTCTGCACTGGACTCGAACCCACAGAATGTAACCACACAGGATCGATAAATCCGGTCCACAACCACAGAATCACCCACAGGAGTGGACACATAACCGGGAGTACCCAAGGGCTCACGAGGAATATCTAGGCAGTGAGCAAATAAGGCTGATACATATGAATAAGTGGAACCTGGATCAAATAATACCGATGCATCTCTACCGCAAGCTAAAATAATACATGTGATCATGGCATCTGAGGCCACTGCATCTGATCTGGCTCGAATAGCATAGAATCTGGCTGGGGCGCCGGACGACTGGCCTCCACCGGAATGAACATGAACTGGCTGGGCTCCCCCTTCATGGCCCCCACCTCTAGGACGACTTCTACCAACCTGTCCTCCACCTCTAGGTAGCCGAACTGCCGGTGCTGAAATCATAGGCTGATGACTCTGCTGCATGGCCTTGCCCTGAAGCCTGGGACAAGTCCTCTTAATATGGCCTGGATACCCGCACTCATAACAACCTCTAGACACCATAGCCTGCTGCTCTAGAGGACCCTAAATAGCTGGAGTACAGTACGAACTCTCTGGCATATCACTGAAATAAAGACTGGAAGACCCCTGATGACCAGAATACCCGTCGGAGGAACCCTGAATGGCTGATGGGTGATAAGAGCTCTCCGGCATAATGCTGAAATAAGGCCTCATGGGAGCATCTAGAGGATGTGGTGGGGTGCTGAATATGGGGGCCTACTAGGCTGGCCCCTACCAAACTGACCTCTTCCCCTGGCTGGAGGACCTCTGAAATCTTCAGAAAATCTAGCTCTCTTATCCTGCTTCCCCTGCTCCCTGCTTCTCGATCGATAAACCTCAATCTTGCGAGCACTCTCTACCATAAGCTGATAAGGAGTCCTCATCTCCACCTCTTGGGCCATGTTGGCCCTAATTCCCGAGTGTAACCTGGCTAAAAATCTCCGCACTCTCTTTGCGTCAGTAGGAAGTATCATGAGTGCATGACGAAACAGCTCATAAAACCTAGCCTCATAGTCCGTCATTGACATTTGACCCTGCTCTAGCTGCTCAAACTGATACCGCAGCTTTTCCCTCTCAGAGGGTGGAATATATCTGTCTAGGAATAACTGAGTGAACTGCTCCCAAGTAAGGGGAGGAAAATCTGCCGGTCTACCAAGAATGTAGGACTGCCACCATCTGCGGGCCCTGCCCTCTAGCTGAAAAGTAGTGAAGTCAACTCCATGGGACTCCAGTATCCTCATGTTGTGCAGTCTGTCCCTGCACCTATCAATAAAGTCCTGAGCATCCTCATGGCGCTCACCTACGAAGACAGGATGGTGCAGCCTGGTCCATCTGTCTAATAACTTCTACGGATCGCTGTCCGCAGCTGGTCTGTGCTCAGGTGCTGCTACTGCCACTAGCTGAATCCCACCCACGGGCAGTGTACTCGGGGTCTGATATACTACTGCTACATGACCGGCGACCTGTGCAGTAGGAGTCTGTGCCCCCCTCCTGCCTGATATGTGGACGGATTGGCTGGAAATAAACCAGCTTGCGTCATGGTGTTCATGAACCTCATCATACGGCCCATGACCTCCTGAAATCCTGGAGCTGTCATAAAGTCCAAAGGGGCAGGATTTGCTGCGGGCACCTCGCCCTGCTGGTCAGTGATGGAATCTTCTACTGGATCCGCTGGCGGTATAATTGGTACAGTCCTAGACGTCCTCGTACCCTACCTCGGTCCCCCAGCCTCTACCACGACCTCGGATGACGGGGGTGGCGGCCCCTCTCGGGTCCAGAACATCAACTGCGCGCATCCTCACCATCTATGATGGAATAGAAGAGTGAGATTTAGTATATCATCAATTGTACGATAGAAGATGAGTAAAGAGAAATTTCCTAACACCCTATAGCCCCCCGAAGATAAATACAGACGTCTCCGTACCTATCCACAAGACTCTATTGGGTTTGCCTATAACTCGTGAGACCTACGTGAACCTAGAGCTCTGATACCATGTTGTCACGACCCAAATCCCAACCCAGGTCGCAATGGCGCCCAATACCTCATTCAGGCAAGCCAACCATTTCTCAATAGGGAGTTCCATGTAGTTTACCAAAAACAAAATATTTTTCCAAACTTGCTTAACTTAATCTTTGGGACCTTGATGTCTTAGTTTTCAATACCACACAAGAAGATAGTTACTTTGTGTGATACCCAATTTTCGAGTGTTGTCTTAGTAGAAGAACCTGGTTCTTCTTGGTGTTCCAACTACTACTGTTGCGGAATAATAAAAAGCAGTAAAGTAAAAACACAGAGATTTTTACGTGGAAAACACCTGGATTAAAAGGTGAAAAAACCACGACCTACTCCTCAGTAGGATTTTCTCAACTCTTCACTAAAAACTCTGAGCCAAACGGACTTACAAAATAAAGTCTTTTGTAATCCTAGGACTAACTCTAATCCCTTTGTAGTAACTAGCCCCTAACTAATTTCTATACACCTCAAGTTAACTCTAACTTGAACAATACGTACCTATTACAATTTCTTCTATGAAAGATGAAAGACACAATATTAAAAACTCCTACTACAATCAACTAGACTCAATAATCAATCAGATGGAACTGGTTCTTCTAGTTGACCTGTAGCCTTTGCATCGCACAATGATTCTGCTAGCAAAAACAACTTTGGGAATTTTTCTTTCAGACTTTGATTCACTTAAGCTTTTGTGCGTGTTGAATTCCAACAGAAATACATCAATTACTTATAGAGTCAGTTGTTGATCTTGTCTTCCAATTCTAGTTCAACTCTACCTGGGTGAACCAATTCGAACCAAACTCAACTTCCTTTCTTTTGTTACTTTCCATGCTGAATTCGACTTCAATTAATCAGATCAGTTTGCAACCTTTTCGCATTAGGAGACAATCTCTTGGTTTATTGATATTTCATATTCAAAACATCTCCTAAGCATAGACGGTTCATATGTCAGCTAGTCAGTTCAAGATGTGTGCACTAATGGACCTGGTTCAACTGGTCAGCCTTTTGTCAATCTTCAAAACTATGCAGTGACATGGGTTAACAAATTCTCCCTTTTTGATGATGACAAACTCTGTGCTTAATAATGTATACACTTCAAAGAAATTTGTATGGTTTTAAGCATTAATCATAGAGAATCCAGGTTCATTAGGTTATAAATATCACTTTAAACTTCAAAAATATTTTTGAAAAGGTTCAGCACATATCTATCTTCCCCCTTTTGGCATCATCGAAAAGTTTACAAAATAATATACTTACCAGCTTTATTAATTATTACTCATGGCCATTGAGGCAACTGCAGGTGCAAAACATGATTAATCAACACAAGAAACAAATATATGTTAGCTAACTCAGAAATTGTGACAAGTCAATAACTAAAAGCAAAATTCATTGATAAGTAACGATAATCAACCACCATACAGAAAAACAAAAACAACCAGCCATGAGCAAAAAAAAAAAATAAAAAGAACTGAAACTGATAACTGGTCTTAAGATGGGTTATGGAAGCTCTGAGAAGCCTAAGGATGGGAAGGTGCAGTGGAGGTTGTGGACTTGGATTGTAGGAGAGACAACATCTGCTGAAGAACACCCTCGTTCTTTTCTTTCTCCTTTGCTAATTCAGCTCTAAGAGCATCCTGCTCTTCTTCAACCTCAATCACACGAGACTTCAAACGAAGGATCTCCATATCCTTAATCTCGTTTTCTTACACCAAAGTTCAAACTTTGCTGTTGACTGGTTGCTTTCTAGATGAACCAGGTTCATCCACAGGAACATTGACATTGTAGTCACATGTAAGCAAAGTTTCCTTCCCAAAATAATCTTTGGCCGTAGCCATCTCAGCCTTCTTTACTGGAACCCCAGAGTGTGAAAGCACTACTGTCAGAATGAAGCCATAAGGAATTGTGTGTGCCTTGGTTCCGTTCACCACTATGTCAAGGAGTTGGATGATGAAAGATGGCCAATTAATTTGCTTTCCCCTGTACAAGCATTCCATCAAAGTAAGATCCATATAATTTTCCATGTGCCTTCTTTCTTGTCTAGGCAGTAGGAACTTGATGATGAACTCAAAGAGTAGCTTATGCTCGGGCTTCATCTCACTCCTGTAAACCGGCCTAGGTTTAATCTCCTTCTCACTATCACTAAAGAACCTGGTGATGTCGATTGCTGAGGCCATCCCATCTAGACAAGGCCATCTCTGCCTTGTATACTCCTCATAGCCCTCGGCTGGAATGTTAAGAATAACACCCAGTTCTTTAACATCAAAGGAAACCTCAATTCCTTTGACCATAGACGTGACCCTGCCTTCCTTGACACTGGCATTCCCCATAAACTCTACCAACTCAGCTCTTGCCAGCCTGCCTTTCATGCGAAGGACCAGGTCCTTCCAGCCTTGCACGTCCAGAGTTTCCATTAGATATTGCATACCAGGCTCCTCTAAATCCTTCACCAGCTTACCCTTTAGTATTGTTCTTTTTCCAAACATAGTAACTCTGTCAGTCACCACTCCAATTTCCTTCTCATCCTCTCCACTCCAGTCTGCATCATCATCATAAATAATTTTCACTCTCTTTGTCTTGGCCCTGGTCTTCTTAACAGATCTTGTTGGTGCGACAAACATCCTAGCTGACTTCTTTTAAGAAGCCTTAGCCTTTGTGGGTTTTGGTGTCTCAGCCACACCTGGAGCAGGTTGCTCCTCCTGTTGGACCAGGTCCAACCCAGTCTCTTCAATCTCAATAGAATCAACAAGCTCTCCAAATTTTGCTTTTCCTTTTGCTGCCCTCTTCTTATTGCTTTCCTTCAGAGCCTTTTCTAATTTCTCTTCTTCTTCTCTCATAGTGCTACGAGTAGCTCTCATTTTTGGAGCAGAAACATCAGCAACTTCAGAAATTTTGCTTTTCTTTGAAGGAACTGGGTGAGTTGCCTTCTTGGGTTTCAGACTCCTTCTTCTCTTGGGGTTATAAGACTCCCCTAGTTTTCTCAACCTTTCAGCCAATGTTTCTTCCCCTGATGAACCAGGTTCATCTGTACCTTTCTTCAGACATGCAAGACCTGCTGCAACTTCTTCAACTATGCTTCCCCCTAAATCAATGACTTTTTCTCCCATAGTTTCAGGAATGAGACTCTAGATAACCAGCGTGGTACCATCCTCCCTAGATCCCCTCAAATCTTCTTGTCCCTCTCTCTCAAGAATCCTTTATTTTCTCCCACCCTTCTTCCCTCCAAGTATTTCGACATCAATAACAGACTCTACCAACACTAATCTTTTATCAGCAGAAGTAAATTCAGGATCGATTCCAAGATTACCTTTTTCCGAACTGGTTGAACCAGGTGCTTCTTCCTTATTAGCTAATTTAAGAAAATGATTCACTGGATGAATCTGACTTAGTACTTTTGTCTGCTTTAATAAGGTCCTCCAAGAATTTTTCTCTAGCCCCAGAAGCAACAGATTTCCAGGCAAGAACTTTAACACGACTATTCTTGGGGGAAAGAGTAGGGTTTGGAGTGGGTTCAAGAACGAGTGTATTTTCAGGGGATGATGGAATTTCTGGTGATTCGGAGCTGTAAACAGATGGAGAATCGGAGACAGATTCAGAATGTCCTCCATCGTAATCACGATTAGGTGAGGAATTAGACGAGGAAACTGGTGGAGGTGAAGACATTTTTTATGCTTTGTTAAGAGGAAAGGATGAGTTGCAAGTCTTGGGTTGTGTATTATGAGTTAAACGTGGTTTGATTGAAGCTTTATGAAGAGAGGAGTAATGATAGCCTTTTATAACATATGGCCATTAATTTTACAACGGATACAATTTTTTTTTATTCAAGTGGAAGTCTAGTAGTTGTAGGAGTGTCATTGATTTGACGGTTGAGAGTTCCCTATTTCTAGGCTAATTGAGTGTTGATGTGACTCCTTGGAATGGGTTCATTTATGGATTAGTACAAAGACTTAGGAATGAACCAAATATAGATAGAATCCCGGTGATGTGTGACTGTAATTGAATTACTATATGGAGAAGAGTACGTACCTTGTTAGTCAGATGAATCATCATAGATGAACCAGGTTCATCCTGTTAGAAATCTTTAAATTGCCTCAATTTACAAAGATAGACAAACATTATTAGTATCCAGGGAATCATATTAATACATGGCACAAGAGTATGGCAATAAAGACATCATGCTGAGCAATTATTAATCTGATTAAGTACCTACTTAAAATTTTCTAGCAAAAAAAACATTTAAATTTTATTTTTTTCAATCAAGTGATCTTAATCATCCCTAATTCCAGCTTGTTTCTCTCAAAATGCTCCCTACTAAGTGCTTTAGTGAATATATCCGCAATTTGATGATTAGTAGCACAAAATTCGATTGAGATCATTCCTTTTTCATAGTTATCCCTTAGGAAATGGTGTCTAACATCTATGTGCTTAGTCTTTTTGTGATGAACCGGGTTCTTCGTCATACTAATAGCACTAGTGTTATCACAAAATATAGGAATGCATCCCACATCAATACCAAAGTCCATGAGTTATTGTTTGATCCATAACAACTGGGCACAACATGATGCTGCAACCACATATTCAGCCTCTACAGTAGACGAGGCTACTGAATTTTGTTTCTTGGTAGCCCAAGACACAAGAAATGAACCCCAAAAGTGAGCTACCTGAAGTAATTTTCCGGTCAACCAGGAATCCTGCATAATCAGCATCAGCATATTCTACAAGGTCGAAATTACTACCTTTAGGATACCAAAGGCATAAATCAGTGGTGCCTTTCAAATATCTCAAAATTCTCTTTACTGCAGTGAGGTGGGACTCCTTTGGATTTGCCTGAAACCTAGCACACAATCCCACGCTGAACACAATATCAGGTCTGCTAGTGAAATACAATAGAGACCCAATCATCCCTCTATATAGCTTCTGATCAACAGATGAACCAGGTTCATCAATATCCAATTTTGTAGNCTGAACACAATATCAGGTCTGCTGGCAGTGAGATACAATAGAGACCCAATCATCCCTCTATATAGCTTCTGATCAACAGATGAACCAGGTTCATCAATATCCAATTTTGTAGCTGTGTCTATGAGAGTGTCTATTTCTTTTGAGTCTTCCATTTTAAACTTCTTGAGCAATTCTTTCACATACTTTTGTTGGTGGATCATTGTTCCATTTGGATTTTGCTTAATTTGCAAGCCTAAGAAAAAGTTTAGCTCACCCATCATACTCATCTCAAACTCACTTCCCATTAGCATAGCAAATTCCTTGCTCAATTTTTCAGAAGTCGCTCCAAATATGATACCATCCACATATATTTGCACAATTTTTCAGAAGTCGCTCCAAATATTATATCATCCACATATATTTGCACAACCAGGAGATCCTTACCTTTTTCCCTTAAGAACAAGGTACTATCAATTTTGCCTCGTTTGTACCCATGTTCTAGCAGGAATTTTGATAATCGTTCGTACCATGATCTTGGTGTATGTTTGAGACCATATAGAGCCTTGTCGAGTTTGTATACGTGGTCAGGTGACTCCTTGCTTTCAAAACCTGGAGGCTGCTTGACAAATACATCTTCCTTCAGATAGCCATTTAGAAAGGCACTCTTAACATCCATCTGATGAAGAGTGAATTCCATGTGTGCAGCAAATGCTACAAGAAGTCTGATTGCCTCCAGTCTTGCCACAGGGGCAAAGGTCTCATCATAGTCAATTCCTTCTTCTTGACTGTATCCTTGAACAACTAATCTTGCCTTATTCCTTGTAACAGTTCCATCCTCATCGAGCTTGTCCTGAAGACCCACTTGGTTCCAATTACATATCTATCCAATGGCCTAGGTACCAAGTGCCATACTTGACTTCTTTCAAACTGATTCAGCTCTTCTTGCATGGAATTTACCCTATCACCATCTTGTAGGGATTCCCCAATGTTCTTTGGTTTGATCATGGATAGAAAGGCATCAAACGCACACTGATTTTTCAAGGATGATCTTATTTTGATTCCAGATGCCAAATCTGTTATAATGTTCTCAAAAGGGTGAGAACTCTGATATCTGTGTGGCTTAAGTACCAGTTTTTCATTCCTAGATGATTCCATGATGTCTTGTTGCTGTAGAGAAGGATCAGGGACAGGTTGCATATGTTGAGTTTCCCCTGTCATGATGCTTAGGGTAATTGAACCTGTTCCATCACCTGTTCCACCTTTCATGCTTGCTTCAGTGTGATCATTGCTTCTTACCAGTCCAAGCTCCTCATCTTCAGTTTCCTGTCTCCCAGCAAGAATGTTAGTTTTATCAAAGACAACATGTATACTTTCTTCTACACACATAGTTCTTTTATTATACACTTTATAAGCTTTACTATGTGATGAAGATTCCAAGAATACTCCCTCATCACTTCTGGGGTCAATTTTTCCTAGGGAATCTTTGCCATTATTGTGTACAAAACACTTGCATCCAAAAGCCTTAAAGTGGGATATGTTGGGCTTTCTCCCTTTAAGTAATTCATAGGGAGGTTTCTCTACCAGGGGTCTAGTCATGCATCTATTGATTATGTAGCAAGCAGTATTTATTCCTTCAGCCCAGAAGCTGTGAGGTAGTTTGATGGATAGGAGCATGGTTCTTGCCATGCCTTCCAGAGTTCTGTTTTTTCCTTTCAACAAACCCATTTTGTTGTGGGGTTCTAGGAGCAGAAAAGTTTTGATTAACACCGTATTCATCACAGAACTCAGCAAACTTAGCATTCTCAAATTCAGTACCATGGTCAGATCTTATTGATGCCAGTTGATGTCCCAATTGATTTTGAGTTTTCTTGACAAATAAGGTGAACATATCAAATGCTTCATCCATAGATGCCAGGAATAAGGTCCAAGTGAACCTTGAAAAATCATCAACTAGCACCATCACATATCTCTTACCACCTCTACTCAAAGTTCTCATAGGACCACATAGATCCATATGAACCAGTTCCAACGTCCTGGTGGTACTGACTATTTTCTTACTTTTGAAAGAGGACCTTACCTGCTTCCCCCTGGCACATGCCTCACAAACTTTGTCTTCCTTGAACTTAATGTTAGGAAGTTCTACCACTAAGTCCTTAGAGACTAGTTTGTTAACCTGAGTTAGACTTGCATGCCCAAGCCGTTTGTGCCACAGAAGGGGATCATTGTCCAACACACTTAAACAAGTGAGTTCATTTTCAGACAGTGTGGACAAGTCTATGACATAGATGTTATTCATTATTTTTCCCTGCAAAACAATCTTGTCACTAAGCAGGTTAATCACAAAACATTTTGTGGAAGTAAAAGCAACTGGCTTACCTCTGTCACATAGTTGTGATACACTGATCAGACTATATTTCAAGCCATCTATTAGATACACATGTTTAATAGATCATGTATCATCCTTACCTACCTTACCAACCCCAATGATTTCACTTTTCTTTCCATTTCCAAAGGAGACATTTCCTCCTTTGAGACTTTCAAGTGAAAGGGACTGTTCCATGTTCCCAGTCATATGCTTTGAGCAGCCACTATCCAAGTACCAAATCTAGATGCCTCCTCTCACTTGAACCTACAAAAGGAATCAAAGGTTAGTCTTAAGAACCCAAACTAGTTTGGGTCCTTTTCTATGAGAGAATGGATGAATCAAATTTTTCCTGGCACAATTTGGTAGCCAGTTTTCCCCTTTTACAAACCTCTCATTTTTTTGATTGGCCTACTCTTTTGCAGTACACTCATATTTGTAGTGTCCAGTCTTACCACAATGGGTGCAGATTTTATTCTCAGGAAGAGTGAGATACTTATTTTTGGGATCCCTCTTGGGCAATTGACTTACAAATACAATCCCTCTCCCGTTGCTTATATGATTCTCTTGAAGCCATATCAAGGTGTCAGAGGATTTATTCCATCTACAGGTTCGATCTAATTCATGTTTGACTTTGCCAAGTTCTTCATTAAGAGTTCTTATCTGTTCATCCTTGGCATACATCTTATCTTTTAGTTTTCCCATGTTTTCTTCTAACATGATATGAGAATGATCAACAACCTTTTTACTGGATCCTAGCTTTAGCTTTAAGTTTTCAGATTTTAGTTCTAGAATCTCAGTTTCAAGTGGATGAACCTGGTTCAACAAGTCAGTGTTTTTCTTTTCAGATTCACTGACTCTGATTTCCAGGTTCATGCACTTTGCTTTTAGCATTGCACATTCTTTAGATAGTTGATCCTTCTCTTTGGCTGTTTCCTCAGAATCATCTATGAAATCAAGCAGCAACTCAGAGAGTTTTTCCTTAGATATGAA
>MDKI01207278.1:0-14892 GCA_005239505.1 Nicotiana paniculata | reverse complement strand
GCAAAGTATGCGTTCGCGCAACTTTGACAAAATAATTTTAACAATAATAAAATATTATTAATTATGTACACGTTCGCGTGACATAGTTATAATTTCACAAATTAAAGGTCAAGTACGCGTTCGCGCAACTTTGACAAAATAATTTTAACAATAATAAAATATTGTTAATATTGTACACATTCGCATGACATGATTAGTGATTACAATCCTAATAACAAAATCGAGGTATGCGTTCGCGCAACTTCGACCAAACTTTCTTCATATTTAATAAAGCGTGATTAATTGTTAAAAAATAAAAACGCAACTCCCTTTGTTCAAATAAGTGAGGTGTGTCATGCCGAACAAAATCTATAATTCATGGCCTTCGCAAGATTAGATTAAGAACTAACACTTATAAAAAAGGTTTGAGGTGTGCCATAAATAAATTAAATCATCCATGGACCTCACACATTTTTTAAAAAAAAAAAAATTTGAATAATCATGGTTTGCTTTAGGCTCGATTTAGACTAGTATTGTGATTATATATACGTTCGCGTAACATAATTGCGAAATTAATTCTAAAAGTAACTCAAAGTATGTGTTCACGCAACTTCAATCAAACTTTTTTTTAAAAAAAAAATAAATAAATAAATAAATAAACAAAGCGTTATTAATTGTGGATACGCTCACGTGACATGATTTTTAACGTGCCAAAGGAAAAGAGTATACGTACGCGCAACTCAATTCTTTAATTATGAACAATCAAGTGATTAAAAGTAGTTTAAAGGTAAATGCACAGAGGCTCTAAAGATGAGTAGTTAAACAATTTAAGCCAAGTAATAATCACTAAGCGACCGTGCTAGAACCACGGAACCCGGGATTGCCTAACACCTTCTCCCGGGTTAACAGAATTCCTTATCTAGAATTTCTGGTTCGCAGACTTTAAAAAATAAAATTTTCCTCGATTCAGGTTTAAAATAAACCGGTGACTTGGGACACCAAATAAACTATTCCAAGTGGCGACTCTAATAAATAAAATAATCCCATTTCCAATAATGTCACTTTAATTGGAAAAACTCCCGTACCCCCTTGGGGTGTATAAAAAAGGAGGTGTGACATATGGTATAGTCGGGGCCTTGTTGCCGGCAAGTATTATATAACTCCTAATACTCTTAGAGGCTCCGTAGACACTATGTGAGTGTATATATATATTTTGGGCGGTGGTCGTAGTTGCTCGTAATCATGGTCCGTATTGGGAAGTGTTGTATCTATTATGTATATTTTGGGAAATCTGGTATAATAATGTAAAATGGGAAACATTGGATTGATTATGGTAATCACACACTTTTAAGCTTATCTCACTGTTTCTCGAAAATATTATTTGTTATGAACACATGGTAATGCGTGGGATAGGTGAGGCAAGTCCAGGTCCGCTTGACTGGGGCCATCCGGTTGAGCGTCGGGTGTGTCCCTCGATTTTGGGGCGTGATAGACTTGGTATCAGAGCCTAAGGTTTTAAAGTGACCTAGGATGTCGCAGAGCCGTGTCTAGTAGAGCCCTTCTTATTGGTGTGTTGTCGACCACATCTAGGTTAGGGATTTAGTTTTCTCTCCAAGCCTTACTCTCAAAATGAGTAATCATGATACCATAATCCGCGAGTTCGAAGCCATGAGGTGGGATTGATCCCACCATTGAGTCTGAAGGGATTGCCCAAGGGCTTGTTAGGAGAATGTATTGAGTTGTAGAGGGGTTGGTAGACCCTATCGCTAAGAGGGGAGTGCCCTTGTCCCTATTGATGTCACTGCACCACCAAACCTTATAGTATATCGGTATGGCGCCAACGTACTCTTGATTGTATATGTACATCCATATTGAAAAAATTTCATAGGCATTGTCTTAATAAATTTTGAGTCACGAAACATTGTATGCCCCTGCTCTTTGAACGAGATCCAATATTTATTGAAACTCACTATACCACAAATTTTCTTATACGCAATCTTTTATGATATCGAGATCTATAATCATGTCCTTGAATTTCGTTGCAGCTATAGAATTACCATTTTCAACACGCCTTTCTAAACTCTAACAAGGGACTATACTAGAAGAATTTCTCATGGAATGAACGGATGAACCATTATAGAATTTTTGCACAAAATAAAAAAAGATATCTTTTCTTGACCCTTTTTCATGGGGTTTCTGCTTTGATCTGAATATTGATATGGGTGAAGATATTTCTTTGTTTCATCATCACCTCTAGTATGTGCTAGTGCCCTCGCTCTATCTTTGTTGAGGCTTCCATTTTGGTCTATTGGTCGGAATCGACTAAATTCTTATTTGCTTGGCGAGAATCTCCCTCTTCTCCGATAGGCTATTTTCTGAAATTTGTCTACTAAATTACTTTTAAACATTATTAAATCTCCATTGAAGCTAGGGTCCGTCTACCCTCCATGTAGCTGGATCGTGCTACTTATTCTTGTTGCTCATCTTATTCTTGAAGGTTGTTCTTATTTTGGCTATAAGGAAGATGAACATTACCGCTCCTCCTATTGATTGCATAATACTTGTTTAAGTGTCATTTTATGTTAATTGCTCCATAATGGTACGGATCCAGCTGATTTTTGATGTTTGTAGTTGCTCCACTAGCCGTGAAGCTGTTCAGTTACTCTTAAAACCTCAAATTCTTTTTTTTATTAGCTACTCTGGCATATCCGGCTTTCCCCTAGTTGCTGACACATTCATCAGTTCCAATCTCAAGGGCTGAAGGAAAATAATTGTGTCTTTGGCATCCAGAAATACAATTTCTTTTATCAATGGTGATCCACCCTAATTATGTACCAATTCCGCTGAATCCAGAAAATGAGATAGATATAACAATACTTTTAATTTCTAGTTAGCTAGTTTTCGGTCCTCTGATATTACTGGGGTTTTCAATATTCTGCCATTACTAAACAAGGATATGGGGTTATAGGTGGCAGGGGCAAGTCAATCCATCCTCTTACTTTAACAACGATCATGCTTCATTCACAATCGGTTATATTACCCCTTCTCTATCATATCCCCTTAGAAGCACTATCATTCAAGGTTGAACTCTAAACTAGAAAGAGAATCTCTAATTTAAAAAAAAAATACTTCTAGATATATGGTCAATGGATTAATAAATGGTGCAAATTACATGGGTTCCCACTTCACTTCAAGCTCATCAAAGGTTGATATCATGCCGCAATTCCTGAATCGTCTGTGCCTGTGCTAATCTAACAATCCTCTTCCCAGTCGAACTCTCACCTTTTGGTTTTGGGTTAACAAAGGAGAAATACCCCTAGTAACACATTCATATGTCAAGCCTTTCTCTCTGCCAAGTCTTATAGCGTCTCCCAATTTGGTTGGTAATAGCTGGTTTTGTAGAAGAGGGGTTGAAGAGCTTCGATGTGAACCAGAATTGCTAAACATAAGTGGATTTTTAAATTCTGGAGCTATACTTCATGTGACTATATGTGGATATCTTCTTTCAAAAACGTAAAGGTCCACGTAATCCCTTATATTATCACCTTTCCTAGTGGTTACAATGTAAAGGTCACTTATATAAGCTCTCTCACTTTCTTTTCATTTGTCTTGCATCATGTGTTGTTTACCCGTAACATTCAATGCGAAATAATTTTCCAAATTAAGCTAAAACACCTAGTAGAGTATGGAAACAATAAGATTTGGGAAAGGAGAGTAATTTTTTTTTTTGCTTTTGTTTCTGAAATACCAAAGGTTGTTTTTGTTTTGTTTTTGAAGTTTTTGAAAATTAAGTGAATACACTCAAGGCAGTGCAGACTCAGTGATTTTTTGGGAATTTTTTTTTAGTGTTTATGTGTGTGTGTGTAATGGTAAAAAGTGAGTGTTTATAGACTAAGGGTGCAAAAAGGGATAAGGATCAAAGTACAAAGGGAAGTTTCCAGCATTTCCTAAAAATCAGGAAATGTCATCCTTCGCAAAACAGAAAAATGGACAGCTGTCCAATTTTTGGTTCCTTCTTCATGCATAAAATGGAACTTTTCCATTTTCTGGATATTTGAGACCCTATCTTTATCCTTTCCTACTCGGAATTGTCCCAGTTCTAGAAACTTCCTACTATTTACTGGACTGGATAAGGGAGGACTGGACTGGATTTTGGTCTAGGCTGGGGCAGGTATTTGAAGAAATTGGGCCATTGTAATATTTGGCCCAATTTTGAATAAGACTAAACCAACTCTTTAATTCCTTTTTTTTGTTTTCTTTTCTTTTCTTTGATTTTAAATTCTAGTTATATTAATTAAAATCCTAAATTAAGTACTAAATCAATATAATTTGTAAAAATTAAACTAATTATCTGTTTATACCATTAATATTAATTAATCCTAAATTATTAAAAGAAAACTACTAATATAACATCAAGGAAGAAAAAATTTCAAAATAAACTATTTTTGTTATTTTCTTCTAATTAGAGGCTAGATGAAATAAAAAACATAACAATTCTGCATGATGAAGATTTAAATAATTTTTTATTATTTTTTATGATTTCAAAAAGATAAATATGCAACTAAATACAAAATTGCAAATAATTACAAAAAAGTCTAAAATTTTAAAAAAATAAGAAAATCTATTTATTAATTTTTGTGGGAGTATTTTAGATGAGATAAAAATCACATGCTCATATTTGTCCTTCTTTGCTCGAAAACACGAAGAGTTTTCGGGCAAAGATAGAGTGAGCAGTCCCAGGAAATTTTTACCTGTTTGATACTCAATGGGATGAATTTTGAAAAAGTTTGATCGAATCTGACTCTAAAGATTGACTACATATCATTGGCTATAAAGGAATCAGGTCAGTGTAGTTTTGGAAGTTTGGTAGGTGGGACTACCGGGAAGCTATGATTTCAATGATGTTACTGTTGTTACTGCTGCTGAGCTCCTTATCACACAAAAGTTAAAATAAAAGAGACTAGCTAAGCATATTAACTACGAGTTACAAGATTCCTATCTATAAATATTTTGAAGCTAGATCTTGAGTCTCAGCTGGTTCTTTATCCTACTATGATCTGAATCTTGATGCTTGGTAGTTGCTGGTGCTAGTTTATTCTTCTTCAGCTTTCGGGTTAGTATGGGACAAGCTTATGATCGATTCATGTTTTGAGTAGTCTATGTCTTTTCTCCGCCACTGCACTTTGGTTTCAGAACTTTTCTTTTCTTTCTTTATTCTATTCTGGATCGAGACTTCTTGTTTTGCTAGTCTCGAACCTTTTGCTTCGAGGTATAACCTGCTCAGGAATCAAAACCAAGGAACAAAATTTTCTGCCCCAGTTTTCACTAGAAAAATTTCGTGAATTATTGTAAAAAAATTCTATACTACTTTATTATTGAAAGTCATAAAAAAGGGCGGGAATGGTGTCCCCAGGAAAATGATGTAGACTAGGGAGTGAAGACCCTATGTTCAAAAGTAAAATCAACTAGGGATTGGAGACCCTATGTTGGAAAATCATCAGGTTATGCTCGCATCAACTAGGGAGTGGATACCCTATGTTGGAAATTCATCATGTTATGTTGACATCAACTAGGGAGTGGAGATTCTATGTTGGAAACTCATCAGGTTATGCTAGCATCAACTAGGAGTGGAGATCCTATGTTGGAAAGTCATCAGGTCATTGTCGTGCCCTCTTTTTATCGCGAAATCGGGTTTCGACATTGACAACCCTTTGAGAAGGGAAGGAATGGGTTATTGAGAGAGTCGCCACCTAACAGATTAAGGAGCGGTAGGGAACCTATTGCAAATAACTCATGTTTTACTAGTTGCATCACCAAAGATCGGGTAAGGGCTCAAATTACCTCGAGCAGAAGGTGTTAGGCACTCCTTGAGGTCCACAATGGTGAGTCCCGATCGAACTTACCTTTTTCTGTGCAACATAAATAATACTTCGTAACTCCCCATGACGGGGTGCTACTCACATTATTCAGCGGGTACATACTATCATCTCATGCTACCCGATTACTATCTTTAAGTTATTTTACCTAAAGCGCTCAAATAAATTCTAACTCGTATCCTATCCGTGCACTACTTGTCCCTTACCCATGGTCCTGAGGCATTGTGACCTCTATTTTGGATGGTTTTAGACTCAACTCTGGTTGCTCAAAATTGTAAAACTAAGTGACATACAAAACAGATTGGACTTTCATACAAAAGCAGATAAAGGCTAAATTTATCCTCCACACGTAAACGCAAACATATTGGCGTATTGAAAATTTAAAAGTTAAGGCTACTGGATCCTATAGACATGATTTCTATATGACTCTGGATTCAAAATATGCTGACAATTTATGATAAGTAATTCTGAGATGATTATGTAATTGGCTATCGATTTCAGTTAAAAGCTCTTGAACATATAGACAAGTTATCTATATGACATATTCGACAGTTGACAACATAAGTACTCGGAATTATTTAGTTACTCCTATATGCATGCTTTCTAGTGGTATTTAGCAAGACATTATGCAAATTTCAGTTTTAGTATTGGCACAAATGACAATTATCCCTATGAGCATGTATTCTACTTTTGAAACTACAATTATAGACATGCATGTTAGTTAGGTGTGTGTGATAATTAATTACAACCTATAGCCATGATTTATACAGAAATATATACAAATATGGTGTAAGTTTAGCTTGATTATTGTATTTCTTATAGGCATGGTATCTAATCATCCGAAGCAAAGTAGACAGGATGTCCATAGAATTTATTTGGGCCAGAATGAAATCCCTACAAGCAGGTTATCTAACATGCAATGGCAAACATAAACATGTAGATAAGTTTTCAGCATACAATTTATGGGCGTAAAGTAAAACCTTTAGGAATGTTATCTTGACAATAAAATAGCAAAGTACCTATAGGCATGTTATCTAGTCCCAAAATACCAAATAAAACCCATTTCTCAATTTTACTATTACCCCAATTGTTATTACAAATAATTATTACAGACCCGAATCAAATGAATAAGTTACAAAATGTATAGACTATAGGGATCCTACAACAAGCCCAAAAATAACATCTGGATAGGCCAGGCCCTTCAATCCACAATATCTCCAAATGCTAGTGTTCATAGAGCCCCACATAGATTGACTCACTTCTATTGTAAGCACACGCATACAAGCCTAATCCTCTAGTGTGTCACAGTTCCCAATGGCTTCACGAACCCCGGGCAGTGCTCACACTAGAGTGAAAAGATCATAGCCAATTCAAGGAAAAAATTATGGACCAAATCCTGGTGTGTCAAAGTTTACGAGGGTCTCTATAACGACCCGACCGGTCGTTCTGAGAGTAACAGGCCCCGTTTCCCCCATTTCTACTTCATTATATTTCATTCAACTTCATTATGTTGTGTTAGAGTGGTTGTCTTGGGTTCGTAGCGATTTTTTGGGAGAGAGGAGACACTTAGTCTCTTAAATTGGCTTAATAGTTGGAAAATTAAATTGGGAGTTGACTTATTGGTAAACGACCTTGGAATGTAGATTTTATGGCTCAGGTAGCTTTGTTAGGTTATTTGGGACATAGTAGTGTGTTCGAAATGTGGTTTTAATGTCCGATGTAGAATTAGGCTTGAATTTGCGAAAGTTAGTTTTTGGCAATTTTCGATCGGTAGTGGAAAATAGGCTATAAAGGTCGTAATGGAATTTCGAGAGTTGGAGCACGTTCGTAATGCCATTTTAGATATGCGTGCAAAATTTCAAGTCAATAGTACGTGTTTTTGATGGTTTCGGCATCTTTAGCGAAGTTTAGAAGTTTCAAAGTTCATAAGCTTGAATTCGAGGGGAATTTAGTGTTTTGATGTATTTTGGGTGTTCCGAGGGTGCGACTAAGTCTAGATGATCATTTATGACTTGTTGGTATTTTTCGTTGGGGCCCCGAGGGGCTCGAGATTGATTTCGGATAGTTAACGGAGGTTTGGTCTTGTAAATTTTGCAGCAAAGCTGCTGCGGGTGCCATTTTACTGCTGTGACCGCACCTGCGGATGGGGAACCGCCGGTGCAAGCCCGCAGAAGAGAAAAGAAATATGCCGATGCAGAATTCGGGCAGCTCAGTGATGGACTGCAGATACGGACGTGGGACCTCACCTGCGGAGTCGCATGTGCGGAAATGGAGTCGTAAGTGCGGAATTTGGACTTTAAGTGGTGCGCACCTGGGACCGCAGGCATAGGTACCCAAGTGCGAGATTTTGGCCGCAGGTGCGGTTTCACTGGGCAGGAAGTATAAATAATTGCCTCCGCGAATTTGTTGCATTTTTCATCAATTTTGCATGCGGATTGAGTCATTTTGAGAGCAATTTGGAGAAGCATTTCGAGGGTCTTCTGTGGAGGTAAGTTTCTCGGACTAAAAACACGATTATTTGTTATTATGTGATGGGTTTGGCTTGGAATTAGTGAATCTAATGGCATAAATTGGGGGTTTAGGGCTTGGGAAATTGAGACTTATAATTAAGGAATTTAGGGGTCAATTGTGGTCGTATTTTGATGCATTTTTGTCATGACCCCAAATCCTAAACCGGTCGTGATGGCGCTTATCGTTGAACTAGGCTAGCCAATAATCCCATGTTTACAATTTCTTTCAAAATCCCAATCAATCTCAAGCATTTCATAACAAATAAAGAGTTCACTAAATAAATTAGGCCAATAAACGGTGCCACCAACCCCAAAACCCGGAGGCAACATGTCATGAGCATCTAAGAAAAATGAGCCAAAGGTATACTTATAATACAAAACCTCCGAATAAATGGCTAGATACAACAAGAAGGCAAAACAGAGATGTTGCGGACGCTTAACAACTACCTCTAGATCTCGCACTCTGGCTCCGCCGGAATAGACAGCTAATGCTTGGTATCTGCACCTAAATCTACACCATAGGGGTGCAAGGAGTAATGTGATTATGCCAACTCAGTAGTACTGAAAATAAATCAAATCTAAGCGGGAACAAAAAACATAAAAACCAATTTCATCAATTCACAATATGCACAACTTTACTTTGCAACAATATAAACATAGATATATGAAATCTTCATGCTTTAAAACCAACCTCAGAAAAGTCCTTTGAAAAATGTTTATTTTCATCATCTCCAAATCGAAAGATTTAGTATGAAAACGAAATGAATCATACAGAGGCCCCTCGGGAAAAACATATTTTATAAGTTCAGAGTATAAGTAGTAAAATTATAAGTAGCCCCTCGGGAAAAATATGTATCATAATCAGCCCCTCGGGCAAAATATGTATCATAATCAGCCCCTCGGGCATGCCTCACATTCACTCATAATCAGCCCCTCGGGAATACCTCACAATCACTCGTAATCAGTCACTCATGCCTCCTAATCGCTCGTCACTCGGCACTCGGCACTCGGTGCACGCACTGGGCGTGTGCAGACTCCGGAGGGTCTCCTTCAGCCCAAGTTCTAATATCAAGCCACCTCGTGGCGTATCATATCCTCACAATCAGGCCCTCAGCCTCACTCAGCAGTACCTCTCAAAAAGCCCTTCGGGCAAATCAGTAAAACGGTATACTCGACCAAAAACATCATTTTTAAATCTCAAAGTAGTGTAAATCAGGGTGAGTTACGAAAACAGTAAGCATAATGTGGCTAAGTGAAATCATCAATAAATACTGAAGAAACAGCAGTAAAAAGCCCTCCAGGGGTCTAAACAGATCGGCACGAGGCCCCAAACACGGCTTAGAGCCCAAATATTTCAACAATATTTAGAAAAATAATTTAACGTAAGGTTTTGAGTAAAATATGCAACTCATTAGTTTTCGCGGAGTGGACCTAGCCCAATCCAAATATTGGTGTGCGCCACATACTCGTCATCCGTCATGTGCACCATTCTAAAATCAGTGAGAAATACGTAGTTCGGGGTTTCATACCCCCGGGACAAGATTTATAACCCTTACTTACCTCTACAGGGCCACAACACCAGCCCGCTATGCTCTTGCCCCTCAAATTGGCTCCTGATTGCTCCGTATCTTGCCAAAACCAGTTTAACATCTTTAATATATACTAAAGGAACAAAAACCCAATCAAAAACTATCAAATTATACAAGAATCTCGAAATTCATCAAAACTCGAGCCCTGATACAACATCTCGGAATTCGATAAATTTTACCCCATTAGAAACCTCTTCCTCCCACGATTCCACACATACTAAAAACATCACAATCGGACCACAATTGCCTTCCAAAATTGCCAAAAGAATTTTCAATTCCTGTAGCCATTTTTCCCAACCTTTTCCTACTTTAATCCTTCAATTTACAAGCCTAATCAGAACAAAATAGCATAAAAATAACTTTAACAACTCGGGAACTTACCTCCACTAAAGAACCACGAATTTTCTCTTCAATTTGCCTTCAAAAGAGCTCCAATCGTATGCAACAATGGTGAAATGAATAAAATTTCACGGAGGCCTCTTTTATACTGTTTTGCCCAGCAATTTCGCACCAGCGGACCCTTAGTCGCACCTGCGGTCCAAGGTGCGCACCTGCGAAACCCAGTAGCAGACCTTTTTTCGCACTTACGGCAACTTCTCCGCACCTGCGGCTTCGCAGGTGCGACCGTCTCTTTGCATCTGCGGATTTCCCCTTGCCTATCCTCCTTTCGCACCTGCGCATGGCCTTCGCACCTGCGGCTACCCTTATGCAGGTGCGGCCAACACCATTACATCAGCAGCCATCTGCTACAATTTTCCAAGTTCAAAACTCGGCCAACCATTCGAAATCAATCCCGATCCCCTCGGTGCCCCAACCATACATACCAACACCCCCATATAATTATTATAACTTAGTCGTGCCTTCGAAACACCAAAAACAACATGAAAACCCCAAAATTACATCAAATTCAAGCTTATGAACTTTGAAACTTAAAAAATTTGGCCAACTACGCTGAAACTGACAGAAACACCTCCGATTGACTTGAAATTTTTCACACATACTCAAAATAACATTACGGACCTACTCCAACTTCTGGAATTCCATTGACCCCGATAGCCTATTTTCCACTGCCGACCGGAAATTGCCAAAAACTAACTTTCGCTAATTCAAGCCTAATTCTACACCGGACATCACAACTTAATTCAGAACACACTCCTAAGTCCCAAATCACCTAACGAAGCTATCAGATTCATAAAACCCGCGTTCCGAGGTCGTTCACCAATAAATCAACACTCAGTTGACCTTTTCAACTATTAGGCTACTTTAAGAGACTAAATGCCTCAATTCTCACCATGAGCACTCCGGACCCAACCCAACTGACCCAACACAACAAAAACAGGCTAGCAATATATAACAAATATAGAAATGGGGGAACGGGGTAAATCTCACGGAACCACCGGCCGGGTCATTACATCATCCCCCTCATAAAAAAATATTCGCCCTCGAACGGGTCTAGAAAGATACCTAGAGTCTCGAATAAGTGAGGATATCTGGCTCGTAGCTCCCGCTCGGTCTCTCAGGTGGCATCCTCCACTGGCTGCCCTCTCCACTGAATCTTCACTGAAACTATATCCTTGGACCTCAACTTCCTAACCTGTCGACCCAAAATAACCACTGGCTCTACCTCATATGACATATCACCCTCGAGTTGAACCTTGCTAAAGTCCAAAACATAAGACGGGTCACCAACATTCTTCCGGAGCATCGAAACATGGAACACCGGATGAATACCCGATAAACTAGGAGGCATAGAAAGCTTATAAACCACCTCCCCAACCCGCTGAAGCACCTCTAATGGCCCAATGAACTTGGGACTCAGCTTTCCCTCTTCCCGAATCTCATAACACCCTTCATGGGTGACACCTTCAGAAACACCTTATCCCCAACCATGAAAGACACATCTCGGACCTTCCGGTCCGCATAACTCTTCTACCTAGACTGCGCTATGCGAAGCTGCTCCTGAATCAACTTTGCCTTACCAAACGCATCCTGAACGAAGTAGGTTCTCAATAGCCTATCCTCGCCCGGCTCAAACTAACCAACCAGTGATCTGCACCTCCTACCATATAAATCCTGATAGGGAGCCATCTGGATACTCGACTGGTAGCTGTTAATTTATGCAAACCCCGTAGTGGCAAAAATTGGTCCCATGAAAAACCAAAGTCAATCACACAAGCACGTAACATATCCTCCAAAATCTGAATGTTAGGCTTCGACTGCGCGTCGGTCTGAGGATGAAACGTTGTGCTCAACTCAACCTCAGTACCCAACTCTCTGTACGACTCTCCAAAATTGAGATGTGAACTAAGTACCTCTATCGGAAATGATAGAAACTGGAACCCCATGTAATCGGACAATCTCCTCGATATAAATCTTAGTTAACCTCTCCGAAGAATAACTATGACCAACAGGAATGAAGTTCATGGACTTGGCCAGCCGATCCACAATAACCCATATAGCATCAAACCACCTCAAAGTCCCTGGGAGTCCAATTACGAAGTCCATGGTGATCCACTCCCACATCCATTCCAGAATATCAAATCTCTAAAACAATCCACCTGGTCTCTGGTGCTCATACCTGACCTGCTGACTGTTGAGACACCGAGCCACAAACTCCACAATATCTTTCTTCATCCTCCTCCACCAATATGCTTCCTCAAATCCTGATACATCTTTGCGGCACCCTGATTGATGGAATACTGCGAACTATGAGTGTAAGAGCCCAGAAAAGTTTGGTAAGCAATATAGGATTCGGGGTGCCAGGTAGAATAATTATAATATTTTATGTTCTTTAAATATGATATAAGTGAATTGGATATTGTAAATAAGTTTATTTGTCATATAATAAGTAAGGTAGGGTGCAAGGAGAGGCCTAAGTCCAAGCCAAGTGGGAAAATTTCATAATAGGCTAAAATTCATAAGGTACTTGCACTAGTACACACTTTGAACGAGAATATCTAATTATATATAAGGTATTATGTGATAAATAACCTAAAATATTAACGGTCTTTGAGTTTAGTTTCCAACTCCTTAAATCGTTCGTCATTTGGACATTCCTACGCAAAGTTTGCTCAAATTACCGATGGCTGGAAAAAATGTGAACCTGTGTCAAATGTGCGATCGCATTTCATGTCACATATTGACTCTACGATCGCAGATTGGGACCGTATAGCCCAGTTTTTGGCAGCAATTTTGTGATTCACTCTGCGGCCCACATTCTTGTTCTCCGGTCCATTCTGCGAACGCAGACTCTGTTACGAATGTTTATTCTTCCTATTTTTATAACCAGACCCCACTTTCATAAATAGGTTTAGGGGATTCATTTGGGGTCATTTTCTACTGATTTTAGAGAGAGATGAGAGCATATAGAGAGATAAAGAAGGGTCCTAACTTCATAATAACCCAAACTTGCTCAAATCTTCAAGAATCAAGGAAGAGAACCATAGATTGTCCTCCATCCGGGTAAGTCCTACTTCAAAAATTTCATGCAAGAGGTTTAAGACTTCAAATATGTTGTGACGGTTAGAAATATTCCATGCATGTGGGACTAAGTTCTAGTTTGTGATGTTAAAGAACTAATTTGGTTAGTTCATGTTAAATTTTGTTGAAGCAAGAAGGAATTACCATTTCTAAACCTTGTAGTCTTCTTCACATGTTAGGTGCTTGATGACATTCCCAAGGGAGTTACACCATGGATAATCTTCCTAATTATTAATCAATTTCCTCTATCTCCTTATACATTGTTATGGCTAGAGGTGATTGTGTATTGTATAAACCTATGGAAAAGCTCTTTGAGGTATGTATGACTAACTTTAACCTTTGTAGAATCCTCTCGTTGGGTCCGAGCATATGGTATGTGTACCTCTTTTTGAAAATATGTGAATTGATTGTTCAAGTGTGTTGAGACGGAAGATTCTATTATCTGATTGTCCTAGTTGATTGCCATACCACTATGTTATATGATTTTGTGAAAGATGATTTTGCGTGCTTACCTTATTAACTGCAAAGCTTGTAATTTGCTTGAGAGTATCGGGGTAAAATGATGTGAATGATTTGAACAATTATGGCAATGGCTTGTACATGAATTACTACTTGGTTAGAATTATGGTGCCTTGGGCCCAAATAAATAAATTGTTGATATGAACTTGTGTTTCTTGAAATAATGATTCTTGTAACGTATTTTTTGTGGTTGTTGTTATGAATATAAATTGTCAGACGGGGTCGAGTTGAGTGTTGCAACAGGAAGTAAAAGGTGTGGGTTGTGGTGATAAGGATAGATTAAATTGTCAGGCGGGGTCGGCTTGCGCGACACAACACGAAGTAATAAGGTATTGGTTGGGGTGATAAGGGTGGCCGAGGTAATAAGGGTTGCCGAGGTAATAATGATGGAATGTGATCATTATCATTATTGAAATGAAAATTTATGAAACTCTTGAATATGGTGATGTTGAAAGGGGAAAAGGACAGATTGTGAAACTTGTTGATTTTGGTTGTTTATTTCCACGTGCATTTAGTGATTGGTTCTAATTGTCTCTTATTTGTGTATTGTTTGATTGTACTTGGGATAAAGTTTGTTCACACATACTAGTACTATTCCACAGTACTAACGTCCCTTTTGTCGGGGGAGCTACATATTTTATTTGGATGTACGTAGGTCCATAGCAGGTATCTCAGCTCGTCGTTAGTGGTGCCTTTTCCTCATCCTTTTCAGCTGTACTGGCGAGCTCTACTTCGTCTCGGGGCCATGTATAGTTCATGCCATCTCCTTTTGAGTGTGTTATGTATTGTATGGTGTGAACAACTAATTTTTGACCACATCCAAATTCTACACTATTTTGCTGTAAATATTAATTATAGGTCTAATCTTAATATTTTATTTTTTATCTTACTCTTAATAGGTTTTATTTAAGAAATCAAAAACAACAAAAATATTCACAT
>ML321046.1:40000-86434 GCA_005239505.1 Nicotiana paniculata | reverse complement strand
GTGGGAGGTGGGGTGTTAGGGGGTATGGTGGGTGAGTGGATGGTGCAGAAAAAGAAAAGAAAATTGAAAATATAAAAAAAATGTAAAATTGGGTAACTAAGTAACTTTCTAGATAAGTTGGGTTGAAATTACTTTATTTTGGATGAGTTTCATGGGTTGTATTTGGGTTGCTAAATGAAATAGAATGGATCATACAAAATAATGGGTTAACTTGGGTTTAGCCCAAATTGACTCATGAGCTAAAATGTGTTTAGTCTAACCCATTAATCTCTGGGCGGGTTGGACGAGTTGGGACTCAAATTACCACTCCTAATTGAGACCAAAATATTCAAATTCATATTCCAGAAAAAAAAAAAGGCACATTCAATTTAAATGTTACTCAATATTCTTCTTAACTAGTCGTATATTAGATTGGATCAGTTTCAACCACTTAGTTGTGTAACTATAGATATATGGCTTCGTACTCTTTAACAAAATAGAATTAAATAGAAAAAAATTCACTTATATACACTAAGGGGTCTTTTGGTTTGAAGACAGCTTATATCGCGATAAATTATGTTGGGATAAGTTATGCTCAGATTAGTTATTCTGATATTATTTTCTATCCACTATTTAGTATGTTGTATTAGAAATGACAAGTACATAATGTTTAAGAAGAAGGTATAAGTTATCCCGACACTAATTACCGCGCCCTCTACAAGATATAAGTTATTCCGATACTAATTTTAATCCCGAGATAACTTATGCCAGATTTGCTAACCAAACAAAGTATTAAAGTGATATTAAATTTTTATACTTTCTTATACCATGTACCAAACGACCCCTAAATTAACCAATTGATATAATGTACTTGCACTGAAAAGAATTAAACTTACAAAATAGCAAGAAGAAATTCTTGTTGTACAAGAAAGTAGTTCACCTAAAGGCTAAACCAACAGTTGTTAATTAGCGTGAAAAAAACAAAAGAAAAAACAAACAGTTCATGAATTATGAAAGAGGACTCATTGGCTGCTAGTTTCTTACGTGGCAAGTTGTGAACTAGGGTGTATACTTGTCTCTTTTTGTTAGTTCACATGTTATATCCTCTCAATGTGGTCCCTTTATATCAACTTTCTGTGGGACCAGTTAACTGGCGGCCCCACATTTTCCTTTTAATTTTGCTGATGAGGATTGGGTCCTACTTTAGTCTTTCTGTTTCTTCTTTTTTTCCTTTGTGTAATTTTCGGATTACTATTCAAATGCAGACATAGAAAATTAGTTCCACCAATAATCCTAATTTGAGTATGTAATATGATTGGGTAAATATTCTATTTGTCATAATAAAATTTTATTATTATCATAATTTAACTTAATATATCATGTTACTCACTGTTATTTATGTTATTAATTAATATTAGTAAACAAAAATAATTATAATTACCGTTTAGTAAAATCAATATTTAAATTAAATTAATAAATGAAAGACATATATCTTGTATAAATATTTTTAAAAACTTAACTATAATTAACTAATATATTCATTTTTACTTCACTTTTACGAATTCATAAAGTTAATTATTTAGTTAAATGTAATCGTCCCATGCGGAAACAGGTTGGCTAACTAGCATTGGTGAGATTGCACATGACACACTTGGTAATCATTTACATCACCTTCTCTCCCACCCCAAACCCCCCCAAAACAACCCACACCCCTCTCAAAAGTCAAATCTTTTTAACCTTTCTGGAGATTTTATGGAGAGTTGTCAAAACCTTCCGTTAAAAAAAATTACAAAATTTAATACCAAGAATTGGGAAGATATGGAAATCTGTGAAGAGAAGTATCTCAAAGTACTTTGCCTTCAAATAATAAACTTGATAGGAACCACCAAAATCCTTCAAATAGGGGGAAATGGCATAATTCTTGTTTACCTTAAAATATATGTAAGAATGTTATTGCTTACATTCTTTTTTAATTAAAAGACTGTTAGAATTTTATCCATTCTAATAAAATACTTAGATATTATTAAAAAGTGCATCTCCGAAAATCATAAGGCACCGTCCTTTGAAATGAATCTTAGGTAGAGGAAAATTAGGAATATTTTGAAACTGGGGGCTAGAATGGGCATAGCAGCCACAGTATTAATTCAAGTGCCCAAGTGACAGGTAAATTATAGAAATTATAAAAGATTGCTGCATTTGCATGTGCACCTTACACATGCAATAACCCCATTCATCACCCCTGTCTGCATTGTACTTCTTTGTTTTCCCAAAGCATAGAAAGACAAAGCTGTCTTTCGCTGTTGCCAAAAGTCGAGAAATTTTTCAAAGAAAACACACTACACAGTAGAAGGAAAAGGGGAACACGCCATCAGTGGTTTTGAGACTCTGTCAAAACAATGCGAATGATACAAGCCAGGAGGAGTCTTACCATCTACAAATTTAGTAAATATTATCATTTTGGCCTTCACCATACTCACTTCTATTGCAAAATAAACACACTATTTTACAAGGGGTTAACCACGGGAAAAAAGAAAAAAAAAGAATTCCTTCTACCAATATTTCCTTTGTAATCGCTTGATTTGGAACAAAACTATACTGGGACACATCCAATATGTAACACCAAGATTTTGGTATAAAATTTATAGAAATACTACCAACTAATACTAATAGCTAAACGCTGAATAATCATAATTCCAAATTTCTATCGAAATAAGTATCCCAAACGACGGATTTATAGGTTTAATTATGGAACACGTGAACCCATAATCTCTCCATAAAATTAAATACTTTATAAACATATTAACTGTTGACACCCATGCTCCAAGAAGGTAAAATTGTGCATTTGATTTAAGGTTGAGTTATTTAGCAAGAGGTATGGCGATCAACTCCCACTGAATACTTTTTAATAGTGAGTCCATGTACTAGAAATCCTAAATTCAATGGGACAGGAAGGAAGCAGTTAGTTTGGTATTAACTATTAAGGTCGTATTTGGTTTAGTTCTTTATTATCTAAGTGCAGATTATTATTTTAAATGTAAAACCCGCAATCTAATGCTATAAAAATCAAATAAATTCTGAAGGACTTACCACAGGTGGAGTATCTTTGCATAGAAAACTCGTGTTCAAATGCACCGTGACAATAGTCACACGAGTCATATCCAAGAAAAGCAAGGAATGAAACTGCCGGATTCTCACACCCAAAAATGATGAAAGCTGCAATGTGAAAGCCAGAAAGAATTTAAAGCGGTACCGGTTGAAAACTCTTCCAGACAAAGCCTGAATTTTCGTTATGTGATGTTCTTACCCAGCAATCCTGAATTTCTTGTTCGAAAAGAACTCCTTTTTCTTTAAAGAACAGGATAGAAAATGATTTGATAAATAGAAGCTTCTTTTATACTTAACGAACACCAGCTTTTATGTTATTAAATTGGAATCACTAAATCAAAAGATAACCCAAAAGAACGTCCATCACAAGCACAAACAAGCACTAAAGATATAACCACAACATTCCTTGCTCGATTCCAGCATGCCTTATGCTTCTTTCTCTCAACCCCTTGTAATCCTAGGCACCTACAGTCGTCAACAGAGAGCCCCACGGGTGTAGAAGACAACTTTGATAATACTGCAGCTCATAAACTCAGAACCTTCCATCATATTTTGTCAAGCTTTTCAGCCTTAACAACTGGGTTGGCTTTCGCAATAGCATCTTGAGCAGCCTTGTGATAATCATAGGGACAGTCATGCTTGTCGGAGTAGCGATGGGCTGAGCAGAAAAGATACCCACATCGGCAATTGAAGCCAGTCAAACCAACTCGTTTCCTACACGTATTGCACCGCTTTGGCCCCTCTTTAGGCTTCTCTACATTGTCATTCTCTGGTGGTACACATACAACTTGCTTGGGTATTACCAGGGACTCTGTCGGACCTTCCTGAACACCCAAGGCAACATCAACAGCTTTTGCAGTGGCGCTTGAACTTCCATTCACAAAGCTCTCAATAGATGAAGCAGCAAGTTCAGCTTGTTCTTGCTTAAACATCATGTCCTTGTAGCACTTTGAGCACATGTTCATTGTTGTTGCAGTTCCAAAAAACCCACAATTGTTAACACAAAGGGTAGGAGCTTGAGGAGCTTGGCAACCTGCGTCATTTTGCTCCATCTTAAGTTTTCCTGGAAAAAACTATGGAGTTAATGTAGCATTCTAGCAACCACGTGATACAATATCCCTAATTTCATTCTACCCCACTGCATTGCATGGGTTCTTACAGAGAATAAATTGCATTTAGCCAACATTTAGCCAGAGGCCACTGGCACATATTGACTGCGAAAGTAGTATCAAAACTGCCAAGTACACCAAGTTATATTGGAAAGTGAAAACTTCTCATTTCCTTGAGAGACAATTCATGGTGGTAATTCATCACAGCTGATACATGATACTGCATTCACATATTGCAGTAAACCGTTTTGTATGTGCGAGCAGCATAGGGAAAAAGGCAAGGTACAACCAAGGCCTCAAGAAAATGACAGAATGAAACGCCAGAGATACAGGTGTCATTCTTATGCTAATGTATCCTAATGATCTGACGACCAACCAATAGCTAGCTACCTGCCACTTAAGCATCATAACTAAAATACATCGTATAAGTTTCATTCAGCATGGATTGCCTCCATATCTTGTTCTACAAGGTGAAATCACGCCTTCAGAGACTGCCAACAAGAATTATTACCATATTGGGTCCGCAATATTATAAACACAACTATAATCCACCTTGTTGTTGCCTTGCCCACAGACACATCAAATGTAATCACCACTACCCCATCTCCTCCTTAAAAAATCACCACAGGATTATCAAAAGGATTAGACAGGGTACAAGGAACAGGTGCTACTAAATCGACACTGTTCCAGTCAGTTGTAAATTTGTAATAGGCCTTATTACCAAGGCTAGTAACCATCGTCCCTTTGGCCGAACATTCTCGAATGCAGATCTAGACCACCTATATAGCATATTAAAATTCACTACCTTCCATTTAAGATACTGCCACAATTATACGTACTTACGAAGCAGGTCAAGAACATAGAACAGTGAGGCGGTCAATGAAAATTCATTGGGGAGGTCCGACGCTTTAGTTAAGCTAAGTACTTGTAAGGGTCGCATAACACATGTATGGCCAGAATGTAGAAGGTTGAAGGGAAACTATGCAGACTTACATGGTAATTGGTAAGTCAAAAGGGAGTCGGAAACTAAGAAGGACTAGAAAAGGAAATGAAGACTAGCAGCTGAAGGCTGTGTCGCCCTAGAAAATGCTGAACAAAGAGAGATCCGTGTAGAAGGTAACTGCATTGAAAGCAATCAAACTAAGCTCAGATATAGAACACAAAAACTAGCTCCACATGTTCCTCTCACCTAAGCGACAAATAAGCTTTGGAGAAAAAATATACCATTTCCAAAACAGTTGATGAGTAGAGAGTAAGAGCAGCAGCGCATTGAAAACTTAGCAATTGGGGAGAATACCACCTCCGCAAGCCAAAAAATATTATTCTTCTTACTCCACTATCAGGAAGCCAGCAAACACTTTCCACATAGGATACAGTGACAGAATACCCCTAAGATAGCTTGACAGTATCCTAAGCAGACTTCCATATGCACACATCCTTCACCGAGACAACTATGATTATTGAAGGTGCTAAGAAGAGACACAAACTTTAAGATTACATACGAGGAAAATTATCTCAAAGAACCTATAGTTTATAAACACGGACTCAACAAAAAACGAAACACAATAGGAGCAAATGTGGTGAGAATAACTAGTTGGAGTTCAAGCATAATTATAAATTCACACTTATATTAAAATCTTCTTATCATCTGTCTGTTCGTGTAGAGATAGATATTAGCACCTCTACTTTCACAAATCCTTGATTTCCCGATCAAAGTACATCAAAGGAGCTACTTGGGGATTGAGGCATAGTGAATGGATATGAATGCACCAGAGGTCAAAGGACCATACCATTCTCCCCAAACTTTCTCCTAAATTAAAAATAAAAAATAAAAAACAAAAAAATGAGAATACTATTGAAAGGGCTCTCGTCGCCTTCAAGGAAATCCATTATATTAATTGGAAGCCTCTAAACTCAGCCAATAAATTCAATCCATAGCCACGTTGTGGGTTGATAGTAACTTTTTATATATTGAACATATAAAATTTTGAAATTTCTAAATGCTTACCGTATTTTTTTGTTGATAAAGCTAATATAAAAGAAAAAAGCTAGATGCTTTAATATTTTAAAATTGCTAAAAGGTAGTACCAAAGCTGAGCTAATGAATCTCTATTCATTTACCCCTCTTACAAAATCAACAAAAGCATGGCTCATAGAATAAGACCAAACAAGTTTAGCTATTTTGGTTTGTTTGGGTTGAATCAAGTACAAACCTCCCTGCTGAGATCAAAAGTGAACTGACAACTACAACCTACTACCCAATTTCAATTTGGAACAATTTTTTTGGAAAAAAAAAAGAATCTCACCTGTTCGCAGAAGACACAACAAAATCCTTTCTTTAGAGAATTTTCGCCTCCTATCCCTTCAAAAAAAAAAAAAAAACATATTAAACCACACAAAACCTACTATACCACTTCAAACACTTAAAAAAAAGTGAAAATAATACAAAACAAAAGATCAAAACCATAAAAAGCCAAAACGGTATAATAATTTTGCAGCGATAATCAAACGCAGTAAGAGAAAAAGGGGAAAAAGAAGATGAAGAAAACTAACCCTAGAAACGAACAGGAAAAAGTCTGGAGAAGCCAGAGAAGAGAGAATAGAAGAAACTGGAGAAAAGGAGAAATAGAAATTATTTATTATATAGAGGTGGAAGAGTGAAATTGGAGTTGTACTTGGGTGGAAAAGTAGTTAGCATACTTAGCACGTGTTTACTTTTAATTGGATATTATAAAGATTTTTAGGAGCTAATATCCAATTAAAATGGGAAATAGGTGAAAAGGCGGTGGGCGTGAGTATAGGAGATTGTACCAGAAAAAGCAGTACTTTTACGTGTTCACGCATGTTGGGCTTCGGCTTTGTTTAGTGGACTAATCTGTTGATTTGAAAGAGGGCGAGTCATGTGAAACGTGGCATGTTACGTGCTGTTGATCGGCTTCTAACCGACTTATCAAGTTAAATTTAAGTTTCGTTCGAAAAACAAATTACTGTTATAAATATATATTATATTATGGATATTCATTTAGTACTTTGTTATAAATAGTTTTCTGAAGAAGCTTAGCCATATTGGACTTCGTCGTAAATATGTTTATCCATTTAGTATTTTATTGAAAATAAGTTTTCTGAAGAAGCTAATCATTTCGGTACTTCGTTATGAATAAATACCCCCGGTAGAAGATTATCTATATCTGGTGCAGTAGCATCTTACAAGCAACTTACAAGTAGCTTACACAACAGCTTGCAGTAGCAGTTTACAAGTAGCTTACACAACAGTTTGCGTAGCAGCTTACACAGCAGCTTGCAGTAGCAGCTTACACAGCAGCTTCTTTTCTTCTATAAATAGAGGAGATTTCATTTCATTATGTACATCAGTTTGAAACTTGAATAATACATCACTTTCTCTCTCTATACTTGTCTTTGATTTATTTACTTTACAGTCGTTATTTTATAACACGTTATCAGCACGAAACTCTGCCGTTTTGAGCACTTACTTCGAATTTGCTTTCTATTTCAGTGTTCATCTCCGATGTAAGGAGACACTCTTACGTCTGTGTTAGATGTTGTTCATTCGAAGCATCATAAGGCAGATTGTATCCTTTAAGTAGCGAGCTTTTCTTCTCGGCGGTAGTGATGTCCACATCACTACCGCCGAGAAGAAAAGCTCGCCACTTAAAGGATTCAATCACTTACGTCTGGCGTGGCCAAATTTGTTGTTCATCTCCAATGTAAGGAGGCGCTCGTACGTCCGTGGTTAGATATTGTTCATTCCAAGCATCATAAGGCAGATTATATCCTTGAGGTTGCGAGCTTTCGTCTCGGCAGTAGTGATGTGGATATCACTTACGTCTGGAGTGATCAAATTTGTGTAAAGTAATTTGAGCCTTCTGCTTATATTTGGTTTAATATCTCTATCATCGCTTGCTTGGTTATATGCTACGTATATTGTACCTATTTTGGTATTTGTTTTCATCCTTATTATCTTAATAAAAAATTACAAAGCGAATAACATTGTTAGATCCACTTAAACTCAAGCAGAGTTTGAAATAAATATACAACCACCAGAAGTGGTATATGCTTATGACCACCAGAAGTGATAATTTAGGCTTTCTATGGTTACAATTGAAGATAAGTTAGAGAAAATTTCTCTATATTATTTGCATGCCTCGATTTGCTCCTGAAGTAGCATTATCTTAAAAGAGGTTCTAAGCCATCACACAATTTGGTGTGATTAATGCGCGTTCAGATAATTATGTTCCGTTCCAGAAGGATGAGAACTTTTGTTAAATATTAATTCATTCCCTGAAGTGAGTATGATAATTTTAATAAAGCTCGTAAATATGAACGCGCTTTTGATGTAAATATATTACAATTCACCTCTAGAGGAGGGAGTATATACTCAATATTTTGTGTTTTAAATTTGCTCCTGAATAAGTAACACAATTGAAATTTCCTCCTGAAGTAGGAAAAATATTACGAACAAGTGTTTACTTGTGCTTAAGCAATTGTTTTATATTGTTCATTTGATTATGATATTCTCTCATGATACCAGAAGTGTCTGAACAATATTTGATAGTACAAAATGTATCAAAAACTCCTGAAGAGCTAATTGTTTGTCTAGAAGACACATGACACCAGTAGTGTCTGATAAATATTAGATTGTGGATAATAAACGAAGGCTCTCGAAGAACTTATATACAAATATGTCATTCATATTATATGATTATGGTCAAAACATATGTTGTAGTAAACCTGAAATTTACTAATACAAATGGGTATCATATTGAGACTACAAATGATTAGAAGATTGAAAATCTTCACGTTTCCACAATCATAACGGGTAAAATAATATGTATGTGAGAAGTGACCCACCTTATTCTTCAATTTGTACTATTTTATGTATCATAGTAAACCAGAAGTTTACTAATGCAAAAGCAGTCACAGTAAATCAGAAGTTTTACTGAGGCAAAAGTAGCCACAGTAAATCAGAAGTTTACTAATGCATAAGCTTATGCCATAGTAAACCAGAAGTTTACTAAGAAATATCACAAGCCATGATAAACTTGAAGTTTTCATTTGCCATTTTTAAATGAGCTATTTGAGAATTCAGATAAGCATATACTGAAGAACTAGAAGATTCTTCAAGAATTCTCCTATATTTCTTGTTCTCATAATAAATTGATTATACCAGCTAAAGTTGGGACTAAGACGTCTAATCTGAAACATATAAAAGGTGAATATGAGTTCATTCACCTATCATGTGAACCACTTATAAATGTATATATGAGATGGTTACATGTGTGATTATTGCCAACCTGCAGTCTGGCATTTGAAATTATTTTTCCCAATTAAGAGCATAATTTTCAGATTATGAAATCAAAACAGTTCATCTTGATAATGTTGGTTTATATCCAAGCTGGTTTAGCATTGAATGCCTCCTATTAATGGCTAAACTATTGCTTATGAGAAAAAAGCTTCATGTGTTGGTCTAAGATTTTCTAAATTGCATATAGCAGCACTTGTATGCATCAGACCAATAATATATGATAAGTCCTCCCCTCACAATTGGTTTAGGATCAGAAACCAAATATTTTTACTACTATCTTTTATGTATGGTATATGATTAATTTCTCTACCACAATGCACAAAGATCTGTATCCCAAAGAAGATTGGAGATATATATTAATTTTCTAACATTTGGGGGATGGAATAAATAGCTAGAAAATATGCTATATGAATCGAATTATCATCCTCACTCAGAAGATAATTCAAGTCAAATGCCAGAAGCATTTGTTGATCCAAAATTAAATATCATATTTCAACTGTGAATGCTCCTATTAAAATTAAAGCCCCTGAAGGATGGAGTTTACTGTACGCATGAAGCGTGGTAGACCAATCGGTTCCAAGGTAACAATCCTTGAAAAGGATAGGAGCAAATGATCAAAATGATCATAATAAGGAGGAAATAAGCTCTAGAAGAGCCCACGATATAAGATGTCATGAAACTCCTGAAGAAGTTCAGGTACCTAAAATAAAGAAAGTGATGAGATCTCAACAAGTTATGTCGCTTGCGAACCGATATGAAATGATCGTCGACGATATATTTGATATAATATAACGCACAATATTATAAAAGATTGTGAGGATCGGACCTCCAGTCCAGACACCTGAGGATGTCATGCCATTTAAATGTAAGTCATAACCTATATGACTCATTTGATTAATTCTATATGAAGATCCCTGAAGGATTAAAATGCCTGAAGCATATATTTCAAAGTCTCGAGAAATGTATTCAATCATATTACAAAGATCTTGTACGGTTTAAAGGAATCTGGGCGCATGTGGTATAATCGTCTCAGAGCATATTTGCTGAAGAAGGTTAAAAGAGCTCCAAAAGGAAATTGAATATCTTAAGAAAGAATTTGAAATGAAAGATCTTGGAAAGACAAAATCTTAAAATTGAACATTTAGCAGACATGATCTTTATAAATCAATCTGCCTATACGGATAGGGTCTTAAAACGCTTATACATGGACAAAGCGCGTCAATTGAGTACACCAATGATTGTTCGATCACTTGAAGTGAATAAGGGTCCGTTTTGACCTCTAGAAGAGGATGAGGAACTCCTTGGTACTGAAATACTCTATCTCAGTGCAGTTGGTGCACTTATGTATCTTGTTAATACTAACAAAGGTGGTGCAGATCATGTTGGTTATGCAAATGCAGGTTATTTATCTGATCCCCATAAAGCTTGATCTCAAATCGGGTACGTGTTTACATGTGGAGGTACTATCATATCATGGCGCTCCACAAAGCAATCTATTGTTGCTACTTCTTCAAATCATGTTGATACTTCTTCAAAACAATCTATCATGGCGCATGTGGTATTCATAAAATATGGTTTGGAATGTGAGAAAAGACCCACAATTTTATACGAAGACAATGCTGCATGCACAGCCCAATGGAAGGGAGGATTTATAAAAAGAGATAGAACGAATCACATTTCACCAAAATTATTGTACACACGTGATCTTCAGAAAAATGGTGACATTGATGTGCAACAATTCTGTTCAAGTGACAATCCGACAGATTTATTCACTAAATCTTTGCCAACTTCAACTTTTGAGACTTTTGTATACAAGATTGGAATGCGAAGACTCAAATATTTGAAAGAAGGTTTTCATGAGGGGAGTAAAATACGCGATGCACTCTTTTTTCCTTACTAAGGTTTTTTCCTGCAGGGTTTTCCTTATAAGGTTTTTAATGAGGCACCTAGCAATGTGTATTACCACATATGTGTACTCCTTTTCCTTCACTAGAATTTTTTCTCCCATGAGGTTTTTTCTAGTAAGGTTTTAATGAGGCACATTATGAACATCCAAGGGGGAGTGTTATAAATATATATTATATTATGAATGTTCATTTAGTACTCCGTTATAAATAAGCTTCCTGAAGAAGCTTAGCCACATGGGACTCCGCCGTAAATATGTTTATCTATTTAGTACTCTATTGGAAATAAGCTTCCTGAAGAAACTTATCACTTCAGTACTCCGTTATGGATAAATACCCCCGGTAGAAGATTATCTATATCCGGTGCAGTACCAGCTTACACAACAGCTTGTAGTAGCAGCTTACACAGCAGCTTGTAGTAGCAGCTTACAAGCAGCTTGCAGCAGCAGCTTACAAGTAGCTTGCAACAGCAGCTTACAAGTAGCTTACGCAGCAGCTTGCAGTAGCAACTTACACAACAACTTCATTTCTTCTATAAATAGAGGAGATTTCATTTCTTTATGTACATCAACTTGAAAGTTGAATAATATATCACTTTCTCTCTCTATACTTGTCTTTGATTTATTTACTTTACAGTCGTTATTTTATAACAATTACTATCTTTGTACTTGTATTTGTTTTTTGGGATTTTTACCTTCTTATACATTATTTGAAAATTTATTACTCTTTCTACTCAAATTTTAATTTAATTATATGGTCATAGACAATTTACCTTATGTACAAATAAATTTTAAATGAGTACCTTTTTATATTAAGAATTGAATAAGCAATATCAATTATTTCCTTATAAATTTATACTTTCCGACTCTCTCTCCGTCTCTCTCTGCATCTTTGTCTCTGTATCTGTCTCTCTCTCTTCGTCTCTCTACTCTCCTTCTCTATTTTTTCCCTAATTTTTCCTCATTTGATGTTCTCTGTTTTTTATACTTCCTTGTTGTGCATAGTTTTAATGAAATTCATCAATGGATTTTAATCGTTTTAACTCAGCAATTTCCTTTCATGTTGCACAGTTGGTGTTCAAATTAAGATTGTCAATCAATAAATTTTGAAGGTATTTGACTCTCCATCATTGACAACCGCTAAAAAGCTTTGAAATCAAATTTAGATTTTCAAAAATCATTATTTGTTTGAATTGGGGGTTGTTGCAAACAATTGAGAATATTGTTTGGAGTTTATATCTCAATTTTGAGAGTGTTTTGATTAAGATTAGACTTGATTTTCGGTGAATTTCAGATTAAAACTCGAAGAAGAAGAAGAAGAAGAAGAAGAAGATTTCTCGAAAATGCGAGAGAGCAGATGCGCTTCCTTGACCGCAAATGCGGAGGTCCTGGGCAGAATCACATAAGTCGAGGATTTGACCATTTTCTTCATATTTTGAGTTTTAGACCTTGATTTTGAGAGCTTCTTTGTGGGATTTTCAAGAAAATCAATTGGGTAAGTGTTCTTCACATAGAATTTACTATATTCCATGATTTTATCTTTATTTTTATCATTTAATTTGTGTTTTGAGTTGGGGGAAATGAAGGTTTTCGAAGAAAATTTTTAAAAATAAAAAATCATGATTTGAGGGATGAATTGGTATCGGGAATTGATAATTTTAGTATGGTTGAACTCGTATCTGAATGGGTGTTCGGGTTTTATGAAATTTATGGGGTTTTGAGGTGCAGGCCCGGGTTGATTTTAAGATTTTGATAAAGATTGAAGCTTTATTTTCCGGAATAATTTCTTATGAGTTTTATTTGTTCTTTGAAGTTACTTTGGTTAGATTTGAGCTGTCCGAAGGTCATTTCACCCGAGAAGTTCATTTTAGAATATCCGTTTGTCTTCTTTGAGGTAAGTATCTTTCTTAACCTTGTGTGGAGGAACTACCCCATAGGATTTGAGTCTTCTATGCTGATTGTAGTCCGTGTACGCAAGGCGAAGAGTACGTGCTTGGACTTATTTGTGAAAAAATTGCCTTTTAAGGTTCTTAGGTCCTTGTGTTCCCTGAATATGTAGTTGTTCTCGTTATGTTTACCTCTCTAAATTACTAGTTTTAACTCTACCTGCTTTAATTAGAATTACTTGCTTTATGACCCACTCTTGTTGTTCATTGTATCTTTTCTTAATTGTCGATCCTTAAAAGAAGTTAGATAATCCTATAATCTTGTTGACTTGTCCTCATGTGGAATTATTCAACTTGTGTTAGCTTCCTTGTTGTAAAACTGTACATTGTGGTACCGTTGTTACATATTATTTCCTTCCTTATTGAGATGTTCGTATTACTCCTAGTATTCTGTATTATGGTTATTCCTTGCGAAATAATTCTACCGTTTCTTGTGGTCGAAGGTTCTTGAGTTGAATTACTTGCCGTACTTTTGTATTTATCGTCATTGTTACTATTGTTATTGTGATGCACGAGGTTTCTATCGTGCGGTGGTTGTTATTGTGATGCATGAAGTTTCTATCGTGCGGTTGTTGTTATTGTGATGTACAAAGTTTCTGCCGTGTGAGTGTTGTTGGGTTGCACGAGGTTTATGTCGTGCTATTGTTACTATTGATATTGCACATGCGACGTGACAAGGCGGGTATATATATACATATATACATATATATATACATATATATATATATATATATATATATATATATATATATATATATATACACATATATGTAGGGGGGGGTTGCTCATGTGGCGAAACAAGGTGGGAACATTATTATGCACGTGTGGCGAGACAAGGTGGGCATTTACTTTACTATTATACACGTGGCGAGACAAGGTGGGTTGTGTCAGAGATTGATTGTGATGGCCTGGAGGCATTCTTGTTGTTGATATTTGTGTAGTGATACACTTACCTGTGTGAGCTTTATCTTGTGGAAAGGATTGAGAAAACATTCTGGATATTGTTGAGTATAGATGCACACCCTTATTTACTCGACTTCTATGTAAAAATGGCTTTATTTGGCACGTGAGTCGTCAGTGCGATTATGAAGTGTAATAAGGGCACATGATGCCAAGTGTTAGGGTTCAAGTATTTGAGACCTGTGAAGTTGTAATTAGCCCGAGGTTCGGTACTTCGTGGAGTTTATTGATTAAGACCTAATTTGAAAGCGGTCATCTTTGTGGAGTTATTACTTGTCCTTTCTTTATCTGTGATTTTTCGGATTTAGGATGTGTTTTCGTTCATTCTTCTGTGTCAATTTTATGGTATTCCGCTGATAATTGTTGTTTTCCTTTCTTATTGCAATTACCGTATTAATTTCCATTTCACGTAGCCTTTATGTAGATATCATGCTCTGTTATTCCTATACTTGCAGTTGTTCAGGTTATTTAGTCCAGTAGGTGTCTTGATTGTTCCTCGTCACTACTCCACTGAGGTTAGTCTTGATACTTGTTGGGTACCGCTATGGTGTACTCGTACTACACTTCTACGCATTTTTGTGCAGATCCAGGTATTTCGAAGTCCGTTGGTCATTAGCTAGACATGCGGATTTTTGTTGTGGAGATCAAGGTAAACCTGATGTTGTGTTCGCAGGCTTCAGAGTCGCCTTCTGATTTGTATTCATATTGTTTGCTTTATTTCAAACAATTGTATCTAGAAAAATGTAGCAAACTCTGTAGAGCTTATGACTTGTACTACCGGTTTTGAGAATTGTAAATTTTATAGAGAATTTCATTTCAGAAATTGTTAGATGTTATTTTATCATTGTTGCTATTCAGGAAATGTTAGGCTTACCTAGTCCCTAAGACTAGGTGCCATCATGATACCCAATAGTGGGAAAATTGGGTCGTGACAATCCGGTTCCATAAACAGAGGATGTTGCTACCAGTTGTACCAGATGAGTGGGTAGCAGAGGCATTCACAAAGGGTTTGAATCCATTGAGCTTTAACGCCTCCCGAAAGTTAAAGGAAAACTTGCTCGAATTCCAAGCAACCACATGATTTTCATAGTGAATGAAATTAATGGTGTAACCTTCTCGGTGGCCAAGAAAACAAAGATATCAGTGACTCACAACAAGAGACTCTGGGAAATCGCAGAAGATGATATCACCTTCACGGAGGAACACGTTGACGAACTTCTTCTGCTCTGGTAATCTCTCTTGTTATTTTTGATTTCAAAATTAAGCATGTTTTGGTTGACCTAGGAAGCTCAACCAACATCATTCAATGGAGAGTGCTGGAGCATGCAAAGCTGATTGGAAGCATCATTTCAGCAACAAAACTTTTAGCTGGATTCAATTTGACCAGTGTGACAACCCGAGGAGAGATCTTGCTGTCCACGAACGCTGAAGGGGTAACTAAGACCACCTAAATCGAAGTTATAGACGACGGAATGGGCTACAACGTAATTCTCGAAAGGCCGTGGATACACGAAATGAAGGATGTGTCCTCAACATATAATCAACTGTTTGAATTCCCACCCTCGGAGGTAATCAACCAGATAAGAGGAGATCAACCGACAACAAGGGAGATGAATGCGGTGACAATTTCCAGCAGCAAGGAGAAGGAGCCCAGCAATAACAATTAGAGGAACCGATGCTTTCTCCCTTGCCAAATGAAGATGATAAACGTGAGGAGTCATGGGATCCTACCAGGTGCCAAGATACCAGGTACCGGAGGAGACGGATGCATCAGTCCACTACAGAAGAACTCGAGCAAGTGTCTTTATTCGAATAATTCTTGGAAGGGAAGTTTCACTTGGGAACATGACTCAATCCTAAACTCAGTTAGATTTTGTAAATTTTCTTAAAGCTAATGCAGATTACTTTGCATGGTCGCACTCAGATATGACATGTATCCCATTGGAAGTGGTCGTGTACAAGCTAAGCCTGAACCAAAACTACCCGCCAGTAAGGTAGAAAAAATTCCCGATTGTCGAGGTCAGGAACAAGTTTGTTAAATAAGAGGTAACCCGATTAAATATCGGCTCCATACAGGAGGTAAAATATCAAGAATGGTTAGCCAATGTAGGTGTAGAACCAAAAAAGAATACCAAGTTTAGAATGTGCGTAGATTATAAAGATCTAAATAAGGGGTGTCCTAAAGACTCGTTCCCATCGCCAAACATCAAATTATTGATGCTACGGTCGGGCACGAATTAATGAGTTTCCTTGATGCTTACTCCAGATACAATCAAATCAAGATGAACCTGGAGGATCAGGAAAAAACTTTGTTCATAACAAACTTCATTGTTATAATGTGATTCCATTTGGGCTCAAGAACACCGGAGCCACTTATCAGAGGCCCTTTAACAAAATGCTTGAAAATCAAATATGCAAAACAATGGAAGTAAACATTGACGACATGTTAGTCAAGTCTTTAAATGCAGGAGATCACTTGAAACACCTCCAAGAAACCTTTGATATCTTGAGGAAACATTACATGAAACTCAACCTGGATAAATGTGCGTTCGGGGTTGGTTCCGAAAAACTCTTGGGGTTCCAGGTCTCACAAAGAGGGATCAAGGTAAATCCTGACAAAATCAAAGCTATCGAGGACATTCCGGATCAATTGGCAAATGTAAAGGAGGTACAAAGATTAACCGGAAGGTTATCTGCCTCAGGCAAGTTCATCTCAAGATCTTATGAGAAGTGCCATCATTTCTTTTCACTTTTGAAAAAAAAACAATTTTGAATAGACTCTAGAATGCCAACAGGCCTTGAAAGACCTGAAAAGGTACCTATCAAGCCCCCGTTACAGTCGAAACCAGGGGAAGGCGAGAAATTATTAATATATCTAGTGGTCTCGGAAGTAGCGGTAAGTGCCGTTTTAGTCCTAGAGAAAGAAGGTATGCAATTTCATGTTTATTTATGTTAGTAAGAAATAATTGGGAGAGGAGACTCGTTATACGTACCTTGAAAAGCTAGTCTTAGCTCTCGTAGTTGCCTCTCGAGAGATTATGCCTTATTTTCAATGCCACCCAATAGCCATTGTGACAACCTTTCCCTTGAGGAATGTTCTTCACAAGACTGAGTTATTAGGTCATTTGGCTAAATGGGCGTTCTAGATTAGTGAGTTTGACATCGAGTACAAGCCTAGAACTGCGATCAAGTCACAAGTTTTGGTCGACTTTGTGGTCGATTTCAGTCCTAGAATAACGCCCTTGACTGCTAAGGAAGCAGTGTTGGTGTCAGAAACGACATCAGAAGTTTGAACCTTGTTTACGGATGGAACTTCCAATAAAAGGGTCTAGTCTCGGGGTAGTTCTAGTCACACCCTAGGGAGAAACCTTGAGACAGACCATTAAGACTTTTCCATTAACTATCAATGACGCCGAGTATAAGGCTTTGGTTACAGGACTTGAACTGGCTCGGGAACTTGGCTCCGAGGTCATCAAGATGAAATGTGATTCCCAGTTGGTAGTAAACCAAGTGTATGGGATTTTTGACACAAAGGAAGAACGCATGAAACAATATGTGAACAAGGTTCAAGCAGTGCTTGCACGATTAAGGGAATGGTCGATCATATATATTTCGAGAGAAGAGAATGTGGAGATAGATGCATTGGATAATTGGAGGTCATTTCGGAGATGAGAGGATTTGACTCTGGTACTATCATTCAACTTCTACATTCGGTATTAGATGTGGATTGTTATTTTGAAGTTAATTGAACCAAACTAGTATGAGACTAGAGGAACGAGTTCATCAAATATATTCGACATGGAAAATTACCCGAAGACCCGAAGGCGTCCCATACACTACGCACCAAAGCGGCTAGTTACTGCCTCGTGATGGGCAATTATATAGGAGATCGTACCAAGACCCCTTGGCCCGATGTCTGGGAGCCTCGGAGGCAAACTACATGATGGGAGAAGTCCATTAAGGAATTTGTAGGAACCATTCTGGTGCAGATTCGTTAGTTCTAAAGCTGGTTAGGGCAAGTTATTATCGCCCCGAATGGAGCAGGACGCAAAGGCATTCGTTCAGAAGTGAGAAAAATGTCAACATCATGCGCAGTTGGTGCACCAATTCGCAGAACTCTTGGATTCGGTGTTGTCCCTGTGGACATTCATAAAATGGGGAATGGACATAGTCAGTCCTCTACCATCAGGCCCCGAAAAGGTAAGATTTCTTCTAGTTTTAACTGAGTACTTCACTAAGTGGATTCAAACATGTCCTTACCAAAAGATCGGTAAACTTAAAGTGATCGACTTCATACGGGACCACATAATCTACCGATTCGGAATAGTGAAGGAAAATGCCTGCGACTACGGACCGCATTTCATGGCTCAAAAGTAATAAATTTTTTGAAAGATTTCAAAATCAAGCGGATTACATCCTCACTGTATCATCAAGTGCTATGGACAGGCTGACTCAACTAATAATGTGACTATCCAAAACTTTATAAAGAAGTTAGAAGATGCTTAAGGCAAATGGATGACGAGCTACCGGATGTACTATGGGCATACTGGATAATGGTGAAATCAAGTGCGGGAGAAATACCTTTCTCTCTTGTATATGGCACGGAAGCTCTAACAGCAGTAAAAGTGGGGGAGATGACTTTACAATTTTCCCTAGCAAACGAAGAAGCAAACAATGAGTCATTACTGGTGAAGCTGGATTTGCTCGATGAACACAGGGACTTCGCGTACGTGAGGATGGTGGCCCAAAAGCAAAGGATGAAAAGATATTATAACCGGAGGTCCAATCTTCTCTACTTCAAAGTAGGAGATTTGGTTTTAAGAAAAGTGACTCAGAGCATTCGAAAAGTTAACGCCGAGAAGTTGGGTCCAACATGGGAAGGTCCTTACCGAGTTTCAACTATCACCGATAAAAGGTCGTACGAGTTGTAAAATCAAGTTGAAATCAAATTGCCCAGCAATTAGAACGTGACTCACCTTAAAAGGTATTACTACTAATGGATCCTTTCACTACTGAAAGTACGCGTTGTAATCTTTTTCCTTTTGACCAGTTTTCGTCTCAAGCGGATTTTTTGGCAAGGTTTTTAACGAGGCAGCAACGAAAAACACACTACGAAAGGAGAGTTATCGAAAAGGATAAAACCTTTAAATGACAAGGCATCGAAGTCTTCACATTAATAATAAACCGCTATGGGGATGGTAAAATAATCTTTGGCTCGAGGGTAAATCGTTGATGAGAAGCAAAGCTTGCCATCGAACCAAAAACTATTTAATCATTCAAAAGTTGTTTCCACCAATGAAGCAAGACTTCTAGTGTTCCAATTCGCATACTTTGCATTCGAACACTTTCGGGTAACAATATAAGATACAACAACAAGAATGCCACGAAAATCAGGGACTGCAAGATCATGAACAATAATGTCCCATCGGGCCCGAGTACTGCATGACCAACCATGTAGAAATAAGTTGTAAAAGTTAGCCACATGTATTGACAGTTTCTTTTTTCTTAAACAAATGAATGCTTATGTAATTTAAAGATAGAAGGATTAAAACGAAGTCTTTTTATTTTTATCTTGTTTCTTGTCCAAATGATGAGTTGATTTTATCATTTGAAAGTTAACAAAAACTTCAAATGCTTGTGCCGGGATAAACAATAGATGTCCTCTTGAAGAGAACCATAAATATAAGATGGTCCTCTTTTATAAAACCCTCATAGTAGTAAAGGGTTAATTCCGGAAGAGTTTATGCCCGAAATCAAAAGCTATCAGGTGAAAGTGTCACGACCCAAATTCCCAACCCTCGGGATCGTGATGGCGCCTAACACCATACTTTCTAGGCAAGCCAATGTTAGAGGGATTTAGCATTTAAAACAATTAAAACATAATACTAGGTCTGATATTATCCAATAAACGAATCAAGAATAATGTGTGAAATAATGAAACGAAACTTGGAACTAATATAAATATCTAGCTACCCAGGATTTGGAGTCACAATTCACGAACTACTAAAGAATACTACAAGTATTTGGCTCAAAGAAAATATATATCTGTTTTGAATGAAATAAAAATAGTGACAAAAATAATATGGAGAAGACTACAGGAATCTGAGGACGCCGGCAGATCTACCTCGTGTCTCTGTGCGAATGATCAGCTACTACTCGAAAATCAACTCTGGCCGGAACCTGGATCTGCACAAGAAGTGTAGAGTGAAGTATCAGTACAATCGACCCCATGTACTGGTAAGTGCCGAGCCTAACCTCGACGAGGTAGTGGCGAGGCTACGACGAGGCATTTATAATATAACATATATACAGTGTTTAATAAAGCAAAAAGGAAATACTAAACTAAATAAACAATAACTTGCAGTAAATAATTAAGTAACTCAGCTATCTTTCCAAATCTCAGCTATAACCGATCCTTACGAAAAATTCCAAGTTACAATTTAAATAACTGTAAGAGAAAAATATGGGAACAACAAAATAAAACAGTGAGTATTCCAGTCTTTATCATATAACCAGTAAAACATGAATATTCTCCCTTATTACTCCTTGTTGTAGCGTGCAACCCGATCTCACATGTCCACCCTTATTGATCCTCAATATATCACCCTTATTCCTCTTGTGACAGCGTGCAACCCGATCCCACCTTATTCCTCCTTGTTGTGGCGTTCAACCTGCTCCCACCAGACAATCACATTTCATCATTTATAATAAAGAGTTCACAATTTAGATAAAAAATCCTTCACAACATTTATATCTCAATTAATGTAACAGAAAGCTGTAGAATTAAGGAACTCCACCAATTATTACTATACATCGAAACCAATCGAAATGTATCATGAAACACTGACAACCAGCTCAAATGTTAATGTACCACAATGAAGCTAAATAACAGTTAATACTTTCAAATAAGGGAAAACAATCTCTAACAACTACAAGTAGAAAAAAAATAAGTGGACATGGAAGCATTAATAATCATGGAACAATTAAGACATGAACATAATAAGTTGGAAACTTGAAGGGAACATGCTAAACAAATAATTTGGCGGTGCATAGATAATCGTCACCTCACCTATAAATCACACACATGCGATTTCACATAGCATTTAAGTCGGGGATTCCTAATCCGTCAAGTCAAAGTTAGACCAAACACTTATCTCAATTTCGCAGCCCACTCACTGCTCAATTACAACTTTTCCTTTCGAATTCACCTCCAACACACTCATATCTAATCATATTTAGTTCAATATCATTCATTAGTGCTAAAGGAACTAATTTTAATGCAAAACTATGGTTTTCCTAAGTTTTCCCCAAAAAAGTTAAAAATCCACCTCGGGCATGCTTTGTCCAAACTCGGGGTTCGGACCAAATTCCGTTTACCCATTCACCCTCGAGCCCGAATATGTAATTAGTTTCGAAATCCGACCCCAATTCTAGGTCAAAATTCTATTTTTACAAAATTCTCTAATTCTACCCAAACCTCCAATTTCTACCATGAAAACCCTTGATTTTTGATTGAAAAGTGATGAAAAACAATGGGTAATTGAAAGAAAATAGTTTAGAATCGTTTACCAACACTTTTGGGAAGAACTTGTATGATGAAAATCACCTCTAGGTCTTCTTAGTTTTGAAAATATGAAATAATGGCTTCTTCCCATTTTTAGTTCTGTCTTTAAGTCGCTGGACATGCCTTCATCGCATTCGTGATGGGCCTGTCGCGATCGCAGAGTGTTATGGCCCATTGGCCTTCACGTTCGTGTAGGAAGGCTCGCGTTCACGATGCTTTGTGGCCTTTGGTCATCGCGTTCACAACCAAGTGGACGCGTTCGCATAGAAAAAACAGACTCCCCTCTCCCAGGTCCATTTACTCAACGCGTTCGCGTAAGCCTGCCCGCGTTCGCGTAGGGTATTCCCCCCAGTGCTTCGCGTTCACGTCCAGGACTTCGCGTTCGCGAAGAAAAATTTGACCCCCAGCCTTTTTACTCTTGGCGATCACGGGACAAGCTTTGCGATTGCGAAGAAGAACGCACCATTGCACCTATAGCAGCACAACAACAGAAGTTAATAAGTCTGAAACACCCCGTAGCCTATCCAGAACTTACTCGAGCCCTCAGGGCTCTAAACCAAATATGCACGCAGGTCTAAAAACATCATACAGACTTGATCGTGCGATCAAATCACAAAAATAACTCCTAAAACTATGAATTTAGCATCAAAACTCATGATTTCCTCAAGAACATTTCAAATTCAATATTTTCTCAACCGAATGTCCGAATCACGTCGAATGAAACTCCAATTTCCACCAAATTACACAGATAGTACTTAAACATTATAACAAACTTGTACCGGGATCCGGAACCAAAATACGGGCCCGCTACCAACAATTTCAAACATTAATTCATTTCTTTATTTCCTTTAAAATCCAGCATAACAATTTTCTTCAAAAATTAATTTCTAAAGCTAGGGATCTCAAAATTCAATTCCGGGCATGCAACCATATCCCATATTTTACTGCGGACCTCCCGGAACTATCGAAACACGGTTCTGGGTCCGTTTATTCAAAATGTTGACCAAAAAGTCAACTAAAAATCAAATTTTAACTCTAAAAATTATTATTTCTTATATTTTCACATAAAGGCTTTCCGGATTCACGCCCGGACTGAGCCCGGAATGGAGTCTTAATTCATAAGATGACCCTTTGGGTCATAAAAATCTCCACCACTAAAACAAACGTTCGTCCTCGAACGGACATAGAAAATTACCTGAACTGGCGAACAAGTGTGGATATCTATTCCGCATGTCCTACTCGGACTCCCAAGTAGATGCCTCGACAGGCTGACCTTCCCACTGCACTCGAACTGAAGGGTAACTCTTTGACCTCAACTGACGAACCTGCCGGTCTAAAATGACTACCGGCTCCTCCTCATAAGTCAAATCCTTGTCCAATTGGACAGTGCTGAAATCTAACACGTGGGACGGGTCGCCATGCTATTTCCGGAGCATAGACACATGGAATACCGGATGAACTGAGGATAACCCTGGAGGCAACTCAAGTCTATAAGCTACCTCCCCCACTCTCTCGAGAATCTCAAATGGCCCAATATACCTAGGGCTCAAATTGCCCTTCTTCCCAAATCTCATAACACCCTTCATGGGTGATACCCGAAGTAGTACCCTCTTTCCAACCATTAAAGCCACATCACGGACTTTACGGTCGGCATAACTCTTTTACTTGGACTAAGTTGTACGAAGTCGATCCTATATAATCTTGACCTTGTATAAGGCCTCCTAAACTAAGTATGTATCGAATAACCGAGCCTCTCCCAGCTCAAACCATCCAACTGGCGATCTGCATTGTCTACCATATAGTGTCTCATAGGGAGCTATCTGAATGCTCGTCTAGTAGCTATTATTGTAGGCAATCTCCGCAAACGGCAAGAACTGATCCCAAGAACTTCCAAAGTGCGCGGAGCATATCCTCCAAGATCTGAATAGTACGCTTGGACTGCCTGTCCATCTGAGGACAGAATGCTGTGCTCAACTTAACCCGTGTACCCAACTCACGCTGAACTGCCCTCCAAAAGTGCCAGGTAAACTGCGTACCTCGATCAGAAATAATAGACACTGACACACCGTGAAGATGACCGATCTCCCGAATGTATATCTTTGCAAATCGCTCCAAGGTATAAGTATTTGCCACCGGAATGAAATGTGTTGATTTAGTCAGTCAATCCACAGTAATCCAAACAGCGTCGAACTTCCTTTGAGTCCGTGGGAGTCCAACAACAAAGTCCATAGTGATATGCTCCCACTTCCACTCAGGAATCTCTATCTGCTGAAGCAAACTACCAGGTCTCTGATGCTCATACTTCACCTGTTGACCATTCAAGCAACGAGCCACATAAGAAACAATATCCTTCTTCATCCTCCGCCACCAATAATGCTGCCGCAAGTCTTGGTACATCTTGGCAGCACCAGGGTGAATAGAATACTTAGAACTATGAGCCTCTTCAAGGATAAACTCACGAAGCCCATTAACATTAGGCACGCATATGACCCTGCATCCTCAAAACACTGTCATCTCCAACTGTAACCTACTTGGCACCACCATGCCGAATTGTGTCCTAAGGACCATCAAATGCGGGTCATCATCTTGTCGATCTCTGATACGCTCAAATAAAGAAGACCGAGCGACCATACAAACTAGAACATGGCTGGGAAAAATATCCAACCTCACGAACTGATTAGCCAAAGTCTGAATATCTGAAGCTAACGGTCTCTCACCAATTGGAATGAATGCAAGGCTGCCCATACTTACTGTTTTCCTACTCAATGCATCGGCCACCACATTGGCCTTCTCTAGATGATACAATATAGTGACGTCATAATCTTTCAATAACTCTAACCATCTTCTCTGCCTCAAATTAAGATCCTTTTGCTTGAACAAGTACTGAAGACTGCTATGATCCGTGAAAACCTCACACGGCACATCATAGAGATAGTGCCTCCAAATCTTCAATGCGTGAACAATGGCTGCCAACTTTAAGTCATGGACATGATAATTATTATCATAGACTTTCAACTGCCGAGTTGCATATGCAATCACCCTTCCCTCCTGCATCAATACCGCTCCAAGCCAAACACGGGAGGCATCACAATATACATTAAAAGATCCCAAACGTGATGGTAACACCAACACCGGTGCTGAAGTCTAGGCTGTCTTGAGCTTCTGACCGACCATTTGAATGGGGAACCTTTCTGAGTTAATTTAGTCATTGGGGCTGCTATAGATGAGAACCCCTCCAAAAACCAACAATGGTAACCTGCCAAACCCAAGAAGCTCCTAATTTCCGTGGCTGAAGTGGGTCTAGGCCAGTTCTTGACTGCCTCTATCTTCTTAGGATCTACCTGAATACCCTCTGCTGATACGATGTGACCCTAGAAGGCTACTGAATCCAACCAGAACTCGCACTTTGAAAATTTAGCATACAACTGACTATCCCTCAAAGTCTGGAGCGCTATCCGGAGGTGTTGTTCATGATCCTCCCGACTGTGGGAGAATATTAGAATATCGTCAATGAACACAATTACGAAGGAATCCAGATAAGGCTTGAAAACCCAATTCATCAAGTCCATAAATGCTGCTGGGGCATTAGTCAAGCCAAAAGACATCATTATAAATTCATATTGCCCATACCTTGTCTGAAAGGCTGTCTTAGGGACATCGGATGCCCTAATCTTCAACTGATGGTAGCCCGATCTCAAATCAATTTTCTAAAATACCCTGGAACCCTGAAGTTGATCAAATAAATCATCATTCCCGGCAATGGATACTTATTATTGATAGTAACTTTGTTCAACTACCGGAAATCTATACACATTCTCATCGATCCGTCCTTCTTCTTCACGAACAAAACTGGTGCACCCCAGGGCGATACACTAGGTCTAATGAAGCCCTTATCAAGCAAGTCTTGAAATTGTTCTTTCAATTCTGGTGGGGCCATCCTGTATGGAGGAATAAAAATGGGCTGAGTGCCCGGAGCCACATCAATGCAAAAATCGATATCCCTGTCGGGTGGCATCCCCTGCAGGTCTGCAGTAAATACCTAGGGTAACTCACATAAAACAGGCACTGAATCTATAGAAGAATCCTCATCCTTAGAATCACGAACATGAGCCAAATAAGCCAAACACCCCTTCTCGACCATGCGACGAGCCTTTGTATAAGAAATAACCCTGCTGGAAGAAGGACCAGGAGTCCCTTTTCACTCTAATCGGGGCAATCCCAACAAAGCTAATGTAATTGTCTTGGCGTGACAGTCCAAGATGGAATAATAAGGTGACATCCAATCCATGCCCAATATGACATCGAAATCCACCATATCAAGAAGAAAAAGATCCACATTAGTTTCAAGACCCTCAATTATGATCACACATGAACGATACACACGATCTACAACAATAACATCCCCCACAGGCGTAGACACATAAACAGGGACACTCAAGGAATCGCGTGGCACAACCAAATATGAAGCAAAATAAGATGACACATAAGAGTAAGTAGACCCCGGATCAAACAAAACTGAAGCAACTCTATTACAAACTGAAATAGTACCTATGATAACAACATCGTAGAACTCCGCCTCAGGTCTAGCTGGAAATGCATACAATCGGGGCTGGGCCCCACCTCCCTGAACCACGTCTCTGGGAGGACCTTTGATAAGCGAACCTCTACCTTTAGCGGGCTGGCCTCCACCTCTAACAATCTGTCCCCTACCTCTGGCTACCTGACCCCTACCCCTGGCTAGTTGGGCAGGTGGTGTTGCAGCTGGTGCCGGAACTATGGCATGAGAACCCTGATACTGAAGTTGATTACCCAAAAATCTCAGACAAGATCTCCGAATATGCCCATATTCACCACACTCAAAGCATCCCTCCTGATGTAGAGGCTTAACCTAACGAGCCGGTTGACCATGATAATAACTTTGCAGAGGAGGTGCTCTGATAGGAGCTGATGGATCACTATAGACTAGCTGAGCAGAAGGATATATAAGAACCAGGACAACCTGAGGTACCATGAGATGCCTGAAGTGCTGAATGAAATGGCCTGGAAGAATGGCCTCTGCTAAAAGAAACCCCGCCTCCAGATGAGGCATCGCTGAATCCACCGGAATGGCGAGGTCTTGCCCCTTATTTCAAACTCAAGGAAAGCCTTGATCGATATGAGAAAGATGCGCTCAAGCGCCTCTTGTCTGACCCTTGACCTCCAAATCCGAGAACCATATCAACTCTCCTGGACACATTGGCCGCATCCTGAAAGGAAATCTCGCTCCCCATCTCCTTAGCCATCTGCAACCTGATGGGCTGAGCAAGGCCCTCAATAAATCTCCTGGCCCTCTCTCTCTGTGGGTAACAAAAGAATAGAATGTCGAACCAAATCCACAAAGCGATTCTCATACTGGGTAACAATCATGCTGCCCTGCTGAAGACGCTCAAACTGACGACGGCTCTCCTCCCTAGTAGTGATAGGAAAAAACTTCTCCAAAAAGAGGTGTGAAAACTAATCCCAAGTCAGAGCAGGTGACCCAGCTGGTCTAGTCAACAAATAATCCCTCCATCATTTCTTGGTGAAACCAGTCATCTGAAAAACGACGAAGTCGACCCCATTGGTCTCCAAAATACCCATGTTCTGTAGAACCTCATGACAGCTATCAAGGTATTCCTGAGGATACTCTAAAGTAGCACCACTGAAATGAACAGGGAAAAGCTTGATAAACCTATCCAGTCTCCACAAAGCATCGGAGGACATAACTTCCCCATCAACAAGCGGTGCTGCAGCAACTAGCTGAACTAACCCAACTAGATTGGCTCCTGGGGTCTGAATCTGAGGAGTAATCTGCTCAGGAGTGTGGGTAACAGGAGTCTGAACCCCTCCTCCAGCCTGAGATACGGCTGCTGCCACGGGGAGTGCACCAGTCTGGGATACACTCTCCGTAAGGCCCACTAATCTAACCAAAGTATCCTGAAGCCCTAGGTAGCAATAAACCCCTCTGAGACCTGTCCCGCTGGAACGGTCTGAGATGGAGCCCCCTCATCAATCTCTATCCGAGGCTCCACAACTTGAGCTGCTGCCTGAGCAATGGGCTGAGTCCTGCCCCTGCCTTGGCCTCTGGTATGGCCTCGGCCTCTGCCCCTTGTAGGAGCTGCTGCTACTGCTGCTGGAGGACCTGATTGTTGGTCAACGGAAGAAGAATCATCGCCATCTGTGAGAGAATAGAAGATTTCAATCAGTATTTGAGATAGATAACAAGCATCTCACGACAGAGTAGAAAGAAAATGAGTTTGTTCCTAACTTTATAACCTCTAAGAGGTAAGTAAAGACATCTCCATACCAATCCCTCAGACTATGTTAAGCTTGTTCGTGAATTGTGAAACCTAGGAAACCTAGTGCTCTGATACCAACTTATCACGACCCAAATTCCCAACCCCCGTGATCGTGATGGAGCCTAACACCATACTTTCTAGGCAAGCCAATGTTAGAGGGATTCAACATTTAAAACAATTAAAACATAATACTAGGTCTAATATTATACAATAAATGAATCCAGAATAATGTGAAATAATGAAACGAAACTCGAAACTAATACAAATGTCTAGCTACCTAGGATTTGGAGTCACTATTTACGAACTACTAAAGAATACTACAAGTATTTGGATGAAAGAAAATATATACCTGTTTTGGAATGAAATAAAAACAGTAACTAAAATAATGTGGAGAAGACTCCAGGAATCTGCAGATGCCAGCAAATCTACCTCGTGTCTCCGTGCGAATGATCAGCTACTACTCGAAAATCAACTCTGGCCGGAACCTGGATCCGCACAAGAAGTGCAGAGTGCAATATCAGTACAACCGACCCCATGTACTGGTAAGTGACGAGCCTAACCTCGACGAGGTAGTGACGAGGCTACGACGGGCATTTATAATATAACCTGTATACATTGTTTAATAAAGAAAAAAGAAAATAATAAACTAAATAAACAATAGCTTGCAGTAAATAATTGAGTAACTCAGCTATCTTTCCAAATCTCAGCTATAACTGATCCCAAGTTACAACTTAAATAACGGTAAGAGCAAAATATGGGAACAACAAAATAAATCAGTGAGTATTCAAGTCTTTATCATATAACCAGTAAAACATGAATATTCTCCCTTATTACTCCTTGTTGCGGCGTGCAACCTGATCCCACCTGTCCACCCTTATTGCTCCTCAATATATCACCTTTATTCCTCCTGTTGCAGCGTGCAACCCGATCCCACCCGTCCACCCTTATTCCTCCTTGTTGCGACGTGCAACCACTCCCACCAGACAGTCACATTTCATCATTTATAATAAAGAGTTTACAATTTAGATAAAAAAATCCTTCACAGCATTTATATCTCAATTAAAATAACGGAAAGCTGTACAATTAAGGAACTCCACCAATTATTACTACACAGTGAAACCTACCGAAATGTATTATAAAACACTGACAACCAGCTCAACCATTAATGTACCACAATGAAGCTAAATAACAATTACTACTTTCAAATATGGGAAAACAATCTCTAACAACTACAAGTAGACAAAAACAAGTAGACATGGAAGCATCAATAATCATGGAACAATTAAGATAGGAATATAATAAGTTGGAAATGAGAAGGAAACATGCTAAACAGATAATTTGGTGGTGCATAGATACTCATCAACTCACCTATAAACCACACACATGCGATTTCACATAGCATTTAAGTCGGGAATTCCTAATCTCTCAAGTCAAAGTTAGACCAAACACTTACCTCAATTTCGCAGGCCACTCACTGCTCAATTACAACTTTTCCTTTCGAATTCACCTCCAACACACTCGTATCTAATCATATTTAGTTCAATAACATTAATTAGTTCTAAATGAACTAAATGTAATGCAAACCTATGGTTTCCTATGTTTTCCCCCAAAAAATTTAAAAATCGACCCCGGGCTCGCTTGGTCCAAACTCGGGGTTCGGACCAAATTTTGTTTACCCATTCACCCCCGAGACCGAATGTGTAATTAGTTTCGAAATTGGTTGCCACCATGGCGTGGTCCATACTATCCTATTGAGAAACCCGTGCCGCACTTGAATCAGACCTTCCATCAGGCCGATACAATATGGGGGTCAGAGGAAGAAGAAGCCTTGGCAGCATTGAGGAATTTGTTCTTGGAAGACGATGATATGGATTGTTGTGTAATAGTTGAGGAGGAGGAGGAAGACAGCCTCACTATCCAGATAGTGGAGAATGGAGCATCTCTCAAGAACTGGACCGCTAAACAATCAAGGGCTCGACGACTCTCGGGGTAGCAAGGCTGATAACATTGTTTATTTTTGAAAATGATTTCCTCTTCGGCATTTTGTTTTAAATAATATTTTTAATGTTCCATTAAAAAAAAGATTATTTGAAATCATTTTGTTTGACATTCTAAATAGATTGATGTTTTATTATTACTATTTTTCCTTCACTTTATCCCTACAACATTACTATTTCTTATCTCGATGAACCAACGACTATGACTTGTAATGAGACAACGCAATAGAAGGACAGTGACTCAAAAGAAATAGAAGAAGAGGATGTAATACCTGAGAAAATTGTCAGAGAAGTGGAGAACTTTGAGAACAAGCCCAAGTCCAACCTGGACGAAACCGAGATAATCAACTTGGGAGATTCTGAAACCGTCAAGGAAACCCGCATAATCATCTATTTGTCACCATCAGAGAAAGAGGAATACACTCGGTTCCTGAAATAATATGAGTATATCTTTGCATGGTCATACGACGATATGACCAAATTGAGCACATCCATAGTGGCCCACAAGTTGCCTACATATCCAATGTGCCCACCAGTAAAGCAGAAACTCAGGAAATTCAAGCCAGATATGAGCCTGAAAATCAAGAAGGAAGTTACTAAGAAGATCAAAGCCAAAGTCCTCAGGGTAGTTGAATATCAAACCTGGTTAGCCAATATTGTGCCTGTTCCAAAAAAGGATGGGAAAGTCAGAGTCTGTGTTGATTATCGGGATCTCAATAGAGCAATCCCAAAGGACAATTTCCCGCTGTCGAATATACACATTCTGCTCGACAAATGTGCCAAGCACTAACTTCAGTCCTTTGTAGATTGCTTCACAGGTTACCATCAGATTTGGATGGATGAAGAAGGCGCCGAGAAAACAGCCTTCATTACACCACAGGGAAGGTACTGCTACAAAATGATGCCATTCGGTTTATAGAATGCTGGGGCCACAGATCACATAGAACTTAAGGAGATTCTTTGACCGATTGCGGAAGTACAACCTCAAGCTAAATCCGGAAAATGTGCATTCGGGGTGCCTGCCGGAAAATTATTGGGATTCATCATCAGTCACCGAGGAATAGAGTTGGACCCATCAAAGGTCAAAGCCATCCAAGAATTTCCGCCGCCAAAAATCAAGAAAGATGTGATGAGTTTCTTGGGACGCCTAAACTACATCAACCGTTTCATAGCACAACCCACAGTAATATGCGAGCCGATTTTCAAAATGCTGAAGAAGGACGCTACAACCAGTTGGACCGAGGATTGTCAAAAGGATTTTGACAAAATAAAGGAATACTTGTCCATGCCACCTGTTTTAGCCCCACCGGAGCCGGGTAGACCACTGCTACTCTACCTTACAGTCTTAGATGGAGCTTTCAGTTGTGTTCTGGGGAAGCATGACGAGACAGGGAGAAAGGAACATGCCATCTACTACTTGAGTAAGAAGTTCACTCCTTATGAACGACATTACCCTCTGTTAGAAATGCACTTTCTGCGCTCTAACCTCGATAACTCAGAAGTTACGACACTACTTCTGTGCTTATACTACATATCTCATTTCGAGAAGGGATCCCATGAAATACATCTTTCAAAATCCCATGCCTACTAGGAAGCTAGCCAAGTGGAAAATCTTGCTGAGTGAGTTCGACATCATCTATGTAACTCAGAAGGCAGTCAAAAGACAAGCATTGGCAGACCACCTTGCTGAAAATCCTGTGGGAGGAGAATAAGAACCCCTGAAAACGTATGTTCTTGATGAAGAGGTATCATTCGTAGGAGAAGACATTGCTGAAGCCTACGATGGTTGGAGAATATTTTTCGACGGAGCTGCAAATTTCAAGGGAGTCGGCATCAGAGCTGTCTTGGTATTAGAAACTGGTCAGCATTCTCCGGTGTCTCCAAAACTCAGATTCCCATGCGCTAACAACATGGCGGAATATGAAGCTTGCATATTAGGGCTTAACCTGGCTGCTGATATGAACATTCAGGAACTACTGGTGATCGGGGATTCAGATCTACTTGTGCACCAGGTACAAGGAGAGTAGGCTACCAAGAATTCCAAGATACTGACATATCTGCATCATGTACAAGAAATGAAGAAGAGGTTCACAAAGATAGAATTCCGGCATATCCTCAGAATTCAGAACGAATTCGCAGATGCATTGGCCACCTTGTCATCAATGATAAAACATCCAGACAAGAATTTCATCGATCCCATTCCGGTGAGGATCCATAATCAGCCGACATATTGTGCTCATGTTGAAGAAGAAACAGACGAAAATCCCTGGTTCCACAACATCAAAGAATATTTGACAAAAGGAGAATACCCTAAGTATGCAAACCACACTAAAAAATGCACCCTTCGAAGATTGTCCAATCATTTCTTCCAAAGCGGAGGAACCATGTACAGGAGAACTCCCGATCTAGGACTATTTAAGGTGTGTTGACGCAAAAGAGGCTTCCGAATTGCTCAAGGAGATACATGTCGGAACCTGCGGCCCACATATGAATGGTTTTGTCTTGGCCAAGAAGATACTCAGGGCCGGATACTTTTGGATGACCATGGAAATAGACTGCATACGGTACATTCAGAAATGTTACCAATGCCAGATACATGCATACATGATACGGGTGCCACCAAACGAGCTTAATGCAACAAGCTCACCTTGGCATTTGCTGCCTGGGGAATGGATGTCATCGACCCAATCAAGACTACCGCTTCAAACGGGCACCGTTTCATTTTAGTGGCCATCGACTACTTCACCAAATGGGTTGAAGTTGCATCTTACAAAGCGGTAACGAAGAAAGTCATCACGGATTTCGTCAAAGATCGGATTGTGTGTCGATTTGGGGTTCCAGAGTCCATCATCACTGACAATGCCGCCAATCTCAACAGCGATCTGGTGAAATCCATGTGTGAAACTTTCAAAATCAAGCACAAGAATTCCACAACATACATGCCTCAAATGAATGGAGCCGTGGAGGCAGCCAACAAAAACATCAAGAAGATACTAAGGAAAATGGTAGGGAACCACAAGCAATGGCACGAGAAATTACCATTCTTACTGGGATACCGTACCACAGTCCGCACATCAACCAGGGCAACTCCTTATCTGCTGGTTTATGGTATCGAAGTTGTCATTCCCGCCGTGGTAGAAATTCCTTCTTTAAGAATCATACAAGAAGCTGAACTCAGCGATGTAGAATAGATAAGGAACCGCTATGAGCAATTAGCCCTCATATACGGAAAGAGGATGAATGCAGTATGTCACGACCAACTTTATCAGAATAGAATGTCCAGGGCTTTCAACAAAAGGGTCAGACCAAAACAGTTCATGTCGGGGCAACTGGTACTGAAAAAGATCTTTCCACATTAAGATGAAGCCAAAGGAAAATTCTCTCCTAACTGGCAAGGTCCTTACATGGTTCACATAGTACTGACAGGAGGAGTGCTCATACTCGTAGAGATAGACGGGGAAATTTGGCCAAAGCTTATCAACTCAAATGCAGTCAAAAGATAATGTGTAAAATCATCTTATGCTTTTCTATATGATGTAATTGAACTACGCTCGACCTGATTCCCGTTAAAGAGGGGATACATAGGTAGCCCTGTGGGTTCGATTACAATTCAATAAAATTTCCATTTTCCCCACAATCAGAAACTGGGACAGAATTTTGAGGAGGACCCTCAAAATTCCGAAGTAAGTTCATCCAACCGCAGCATATGGAGCAGTCAGAAAGGTCATCTAGTTAACTGGGGAAGAATTTTGAGAAGGACCCTAAAAATTCTACAGCAGAGGAAGTCGCAATGTCTCTGATTATGTCACAGATACTGGTTCATCTAAATAATTTCTAAACTATATACTACTATGTCTTTTGAAAGTTATGCACGCATGCTTTTGAAAAAGAAACTTTACTTTAGAAAACACTACCATAATAGTTTGGACAGGATCTTTAGACAGAACGGAGCAAGTCAAGTAGACGAAGGCACGGACCAACCTTCCCTCGCAAAACTCACAAATTTTTCTTTGGATGCAAGACTATATCATCATGACAAATACTGTTGCATTAACACAATCACTATGCACGAAACATTGTCAGCTAAGAATACTTCGCTCTTACCCTTCTCCTTGCATGGGACTAAGCACTGTCCCGAACCTTGCATGAGGCTAAGCCTTGCCTCCCACTTGCATAAGGCTAAGCATTGCCTTCTCCTTGCTTGGGAATAAGCACTGTCCCGAACCTTGTATGAGGCTAAGCCCTGCCTCTTCACTTACATAAGGCTAAACACTGCCTTCTTTTTGCATGAGACTAAGCTCTGTCTCAATCTTTCATGAGGCTATGCCCTGCCTCTTATTTGCATGAGACTAAGACTTGTCTCGATCTTGCGTGAGGCTAAGACCTGCCTCCCATTAGCATAAAGCTAAGCACTGCCTTCTATTTGCATGGGACTAAGCCCTGTCATGAATCTTGCATGAGGCTAAGCCTTGCCTCTCTACTTGCATAACGCTAAGCATTGCCTTCTCCTTGCATGGGACTAAGCACTGTCCCGAATCTTGCATGAGGCTAAGCCTTGCCTCTCTACTTGCATAACGCTAAGCATTGCCTTCTCCTTGCATGGGACTAAGCACTGTCCCGAATCTTGCATGAGGCTAAGCCCTGCTCTTCACTTGCATAAGGCTAAGCACTGCCTTCTATTTGTATGGGACTAAGCATTGTCCCGAATCTTTCATGAGGCTAAGCCCTACCTCTTCACTTACATAAGGCTAAGCACTGCCTTCTATTTGCATGGGACTAAGCCCTTTCCCGAAACTTGCATGAGGCTAAGCCATGCCTCTCTACTTGCATAAGGCTAAGCACTGCCTTCTCTTTGCATGGGACTAAGCACTGTCCCGAATATTGCATGAGGATAAACCCTGCCTCCCTATTCGTATAAGGCTAAGAACTGCCTTCTCTTTGCATGGGAGAAGCACTGTCCCGGATCTCGCACGAGACTAAGCATTGTCTCTCTTGCATTGTTCCCTTCTCTTGGTCTAAGCTCTGCTCTCAACTTCATACAAGACTAAGCCTTGTCTTATCGCTTCTAGCATCATGTCTCTGCACTTCATGGGCTAAAATATAGCCAACTTATCTGAAGGCGTCATAGTTTGAAGGCACCATCCTCATAGCCAGAAGACATCATGCCATGGCCTGAGGATCTCTCAAATTTGCACATCATTATTCAAAGGCGTCATGGTTCGGAGGCACCATTTTCATGGCCCGAGGACATCATTTCATGGTGCAAATCCCTTACCGCACAACTCATAGCCCGGAACGTCATGGTCTAAGGACGTCATCCTCAACCGACCAAAGACAATTATCATAGTCTGAAGGGAATTTGCATCATGTCTAATTTACGCAAAGTTATACGCCTATACTTGCAGTACATCTTCTGATTTGCAGGTGACCCAGTGAGTAACTATTATCCCAACAAGAGCAATCCCACTCTAGTTCCCTCAGACTATTTCAAACTTGACCGCTCACCACAACCATTTCATCTTATTCGAAACCTTGTATCCGTCCTTGTGATAACGTCATCGGTATATTTCGCCGGTGGATCCAGAACTACACACGACCTGATTCCTGTAAAACTAGGATATGTAGGCAGCTCAAAAACCAGAGTGCGGCCTATATCTCTCAAATCTCTCTATTCGGTCAAAATTGGCCACCATATCTTTACCCGACAGCTAATTCATCCTTCCCGGGTAAAGAGAGGCAACTGTTGATACATAATTTTTCCCTATATTATGTTCAACATGTATATATATTTTCAAAATAATGCATGAGTATCAATTAGTATTTTTCCATAATTCTCTGTAATTTTAAAGGATTTTAATTAATTTATTCCATCATTTTATTATCTAAATAATTACTAATTGCATCACACATGATTGTATAATAATTTATTACTTAATTTTTTCATTTTATATTTATATTAAGCTTTAATTATTTTATGCATAATTACATTTACATCTTTAGGTTATAATTGCAATAACTTTGCAATTATAGCCCATGTGTGCATAATTAATTTATTTCACCAAAATGATCTTTCATATTTTTATAATATTAAGTAACTATTTTAAATCATTTTCATGTACAAATATAATTTTTCATCACTTATTAACTATTTTATAAATTATTTTTATTAAATTAAATAAGTATTTAACATATAGCATCTTTTATTAATTTTTTGGGCCTTAGCCGAGTAACTACCCCAGCCTAATAACCCATTACCCATTACCTATTACCCATAACCCAAACCCAATACCCAATTCTTATAACCCGCCCCAACCTAAGAACCAATCCTGGTTGTTGATCTTAGAAGATCAACAGTCCAGAAAACCTTTTCCTTTTTTAATTACACCCTCGATCCTAACCCTACCCCATTTTCACAAACCTGCCGCCTCTGAATCCCTTTCTTCCCTCTTTTCTATCTCGGCCCCGTCCTAACCCTAGCCCGCCGCCACTAAAACCCTCTCGATTCATGGGTTTTTTCTTCAATCTCCGACCTTATCCGGCCTCATATCTCTACTGGTGTTGTGATTCTCATTCTACTTGATGGATTATCAAGAAATTTGAACCAGACTTGGTTCAAAATCTCTCATTTCTCGACTAATTCATCTGTATTCACTCCGATGTCTGTGAGTAATACTATTTTCATGTTTTACAGCTTCGAATCTCTGGTTTAAACCATATTTGACTCACTTATGTCTATTTTTTTCATAAACCTAACTATTTCTGGCTAAATCAGTTTGGATCTCTTTGGATCTGAAGTGTTTTGGATTTGTTTGGTATTTTTCCTTTAAGATTCTTCTGTTTTTACTATTATTGTCAACCAATTTCACTTTTCCCTGAAGCTAGGGTTTTGATTTCTAATAGGGTTTCTGCAAAAATGTTTTAAACGTTTAAGTATTTTTCAACTCTGGTTTTCTTCTTTGCTTTTTCGACTGATTTTACTTGAGTTTCATCTCTATGTTTTGATATGCTTAGGGTTCTCAATTACTCGACTGTTTGTTATAATATTTTGCCCGTTTATCTTAGCCCTGTCAATTAAAATGATAAATTGATCTACTGGCCTAATTAGGGTTTTGAAACTGTGTTTTCCTTAATACTGATATTTCCATATTAGATTCTTTCCTTATGTGTGATTAATAATTGGTACTGCTTTCCTTCATTCCTTTTACTGGCTTGATTTATGTGCTTTGATAATTAGAATTGGCCTATATTTGATTTCTAGACTTACTTCTTACCTTATTTAGCCCTCAATCTTGTCTGCTGATTTATTCCGTGAAAGACTCTCCTTAATTTAAGTAGTACTTACTGTTAATTGATTCCTATTAACCCTAATTGATTGATTGATTGAATTTTCATACCTTATCTTATTTGGTTTTACTCTATTGTATGCTATAAAAAGCCCTTCCCTTGCCCTGAGTTTACACACTGAGACTTAGACACACACATTGACACTCATACTCACACACATGTTTCACAAACTCCTCACTGAAACTCTTAAACTTTCTGTACTCTCAAAAAACTCAAGTTATGTCTTTCTGTTATTCTGATTTGCTGCACTATTTGGCCGGCTGAAAGCCAAGGCTAGACTCTCTGGATTCAAATTGTTGTTACATTCCTATTTGCTTTCTTCTCAACTGGTATGATTTAACCCATGTCATCCTATTTCTGTCATATGTGCTTATTTGGTTATTTTATTTCGAAACCTCAGCATGCTTTTGTTTGCTATATGTCCATATGATTTCACTTAGTGATAATGTAAACTAGGTTATCTCTAATGATGTGAAACCCTGTCTAATTCAGTTGTATGTTCCTTGTTCCGACATGACTAGATATTGCAAGCATGTAATATGTGACTAATTATGTCTGTTAGTTCAAGTATCGTTACTCTTTTTTTATTACTTTAAATATTGGTACGAGTATCTATGTTTGAATAAATACAAATCTGTTTGAACTATATGCTGAATATGGATTCTATTTATTCCTTGATGCAACTTTGTTATCTGAATCTGTTTGCTTCTGAAAACCAAACTGTTTTCTAAAACTGCCCCTACCCCCTATGTACTGATTTTCAAACTTCTACTCTTATTTATCTAGGTTCCTACCACCGCCAGTGTGAGCATTTCCTAGGGTCCTTGAGACTCCTCCGAACTCTTACACATTGGGGCTAGTCTTCCAATCTTGTATGAACTGTTTCTTTAAGTGTGGTCCTGGTGTGAGCATTGCCCGGGGTTCCTGAGGCCCTTGGGAACTTTCACACACTAGGAACCTAATTCTATGTGACATGGATAGATCCTCCTGTATACTTCAGACTTGCTTTGCTTGAAGACTTGGTTCCTAGGTTTATATTGGGCCTATGAAGGCTCCCTATAGTATAATGAATTTTGCTGTGTAATTTATTCATTATTGGGCTGTAATAATATAATAACCGTTGTGATGAACAGATCTGGGGTTATTAGTAAAAGCTGGGGGGGGGGGTTATATATATTTGTTCAAAGCTCGGGTAGAAATCCCGCCTATAGGTTTACTGTGTTGATTATGTGAGTGTTACAAGTCGTTTAGAAATTCTGCCAATAGGATGTTTTCTGACTGTTTGTGACTCTGAATCTTCATATTTTCGGCATATTAAAGACACTGCCTATAGCTCTTTTGTTAATTCTGCATTAGAATCCATGTTCATAGGATCTACATATATTTCCAATCTCAACGTGCATTAGTGATCATGTATATAGGATTATATTTTTATGAATTAATAAACTTTCCTGGTGATTTGTCTAAAATTCTTCCCATATGTGATTAATAGAATTCATGCCTATAGGGATTAAAAATCAGTTTCAACTTAGATATCATGCCTATAGGAGATATAAAAATCAGTTTTCTTCAATTTAGATACCATATCTATAGGAAATAAACAAATCAGTTTTAACACTTAAAAATCAGGCCTATAGGAGTTAATTAATTCTGTAAATTAGAAAGCATGCCTATAAGATCTAAAAAGATAAAACCTGTCTTTATGAGCAGTTCGCTTAGAAACCATGCTATAGGTCTATAAGTAACAGTTGTAGATGCCATGCCTATAGGATTCTGCTCTAGTTATCACTTAGGCAAACCTGTAGGGTTTCTAAGGATTCTGGGCCTAAAACTGTGACATATTGTTGCCTGAAATGTGCCCAGATTCAAAGCTTAATAAAATCAGTAGGCAAGCTAGTACGTCCCAATGCTCGGTTTAATAAACTAGTTTCTTACATTCTGTTTATGCCCATCTAGATATCCTGCCTATAGGATCCTAAATTAATGAATTTGCTAATTGAACTGCGCGCATTTGTTGTTACTTATGGAGGTTTACATGAGCCCTTATTTGCTCCTTACATGATACTCCTATCTGAATTTGTTTGTCGCCTAGATTTTTCTCATTTTAAGCAAATAGGTCAGTCCAGAACTACCTTAAATAGAGGTCCTAAACACCTCCAGGACCATAGGTAAGGGACGGGTAGTGCACGCATAACGCACGAGTTAGAAGCTATTAGAACGCTTAAGTAACAACTGAAAGATAGTAATTGGGTAGTAAAGAAAATGATGACCCGTGAGCTAATACTATGTGTAGCACCCCAACTTGGGGAAAGTTACCAATTATTTCATGGAAATGAAATGATCCTATAGCCTAAAAAACTTAGGACCCCTTTTAATTCATGTTTGAAATAGTAGTTGTCTAAATTGCTTTATTTTCCTTTAAGACTAATTCGCTTAATTAAGTTCGGCCGGGACCCAACCTCGAGGGGTACCTAACACCTTCCCCTCAAGGTAATTTCGAGCCCTTACCCTATCTCTGGTGATGTAAACTAGTTTCATGAGTTAATTGATCTAGGTGCCCTAACTCACCTTAATACGTTAGGTGGCGACTCTTCAAATCGCATACTCCCATCCCAAAAGGAAGGGACTTGTCCCAAAAATGTTGAAACGCGATTTCGCGAGAAAAAAAGGGGGGGGGGGGCACCTAATACTTAATATACCATCCCTTCAATCACTATCCATGGCAAGTATAAGAAGCAATTTCTTTATTCATTTTAAAAAGTCAAACTAATATAATTCATAACGTTAGAAAAGTACGGTGGAAGCTTGATTTACGAAGAACTTGTATGTTCTTTCAAACTACTACATTCTTGATTTATTGGACTTAAAACACCAGTTTGTCTCTTGGTCTGGTTTCACAGCAAATCGTTACTTCAGAACATTAGAAATACCAACAAGCTTCCAACAAGATTTGTTGCGATCAAATCAATTCCAACAAGAATTATTAGCACCTTAGCAACGTAAAATTTTGCGGTTCTAAAGGAGTACGGTGCACTGTTTTCCAAGAATATCATACAGATTTTTTTACTACTCCAGGTATGTTAAGGCTAAGCCCTTTCTTCATTTTGCATGATCTCGTAATTACACAAGTTTGATAATGAGGCATAAATAAAAATTCATGTCCCGGAATTTACGTATATTTTGCTATTCTCGCAAGTTACAATATTCTCTTTATCGGGACTTCATATTCATTTGAGTATTTCCTCCTTCCAGTCAATAGAGAAGAGAGTCTATATATACAGTATTACATTATTTTCATTACCATCGAGCTATAATCGATAGGCAGGCCCCTATTGGGCAACCTCGGATCAGATGGTAACTTATATACCAAGCCTGCTGTGGCCGAGCGCCTATGAGCGAGCCTACTATGACAGAGCAGTTATTTATATATATATATATATATATATATATATATATATATATATATATATATATATATATATATATACATATACCGAGCCTTATAGGGTCAGACAACTATTTTACTTACTATATTAAGAGAGTTGAGTCAGTATCAGCAGGTAAGCTTATGTCCAGATTATCTTTGACTTCCAGTTACTTTCAGTTATTATATTATTAGTTCAGTTTCAGCTTTCAGTATATTTCCTTACATACTTAGTACATTATTCATACTGACATCCTTTTGTTGGGGACGCTGCATTCATGCCTGCAGGTATAGATAATCAGATTGACGAGCCCTCATAGTAGACGGGGTTTGCATTTAGTGAAGGATCGGTAAGACTCCACCTCATTCGGAGTGCACCCGAGTCTATGAGTCATTGTGTTAGAGTTTTGCTATAGACATATGGGTAAGCCGATGCCCTGTCTTGTTTGATGTTAAATAATCTTAGAGGCTTTGTAGACAGAGGTTCAATTTGTACAGTATGTCAGAGGCCTTGACGGCCCATATATATTCATGTTTTTAGAACGATACTTTATTGATACAGTGTTGCCCACTTACAGTTGTACATTATGATTTGTGGCCATGTGGTCCCATGATAGTTACGAAAGGAATGAGTTCAGCTAACTCGACCTATGTATGTGCTATTTTTGGTCGAATGATCATGAGTTACGAAGTGGTCGCTCGGGCCAGCACGACACCGAGTGCCAGCCACACCTCCCCAGGTTTGGGGCATGACATCTAATTATTGTTTTCTCGGTGCCAAAGGCAAAATAGGCCAAGGATCCGAACTCCTTGGGCCGGAGACATCAATGGGGGCTGGAAATCGAGAATCAATATTTTCTACCAGTTCCATCTCGTCACAAAGTGCTTGGACCTCTTCTGCGGACGGGATTTGAAGCTCTCTCGGCTGAGCCAATGAATATGTTTTTCTCCTTTGAAGGGGAGCCACTTCATCACTGGCTTCCCCGTCCTTTACAACAATAACTATGGCCATCTCGGTTGTTGCTTTTTGTGAATTAGTCTTTAAGAATGCTCTATTCTATTAATACGTGCGCACCGTTTTCCTTTCCCACTTTATGTGAATTTAATTGCCTATTTTCAAGCATTTATGATTTCCTTTTTACTACGGAAACTGACTTTTCTCTTGGTTTTCTTTCTTAAAATACCTTTTCAATTATTAAATACCGCATTTATCATTTTCTAACGTGCAAATACGTGACAACATGATATTTTCCATTGCATAAATCATGCTCAACATTATATTTCACTCGTGCGTAATCAATACCATAGCAACGCTTGATGAGTGTTTGTGCTCTTCCTATATATCACCTCTTTGAATTCAAAAAGTCTTATTTACGGTAAAACTAGTCGATCAGCGGTGTAGTCGACGATTCCGTGCCTTTCCCCCTCAAGTTGTCCGCTTGAGGGTACCCGTCTAGAACTCTATAGAAACCTTACTCTGATTTATTGTACATGCATCATGGTCAAACCTAGCCAGGGTTAATATGTTGTCCACATAATAACCCTTTAAGAAAATCCTTGTCCAAAAGTCCTCGGGGGTTTCCATAATCCCAACGGACGCAACCATGATTTGTGCATTAATCTTGAGAAATAAGTGCCAATATGCTAATCACTGATGTATAAGTAGTCGAATCTGGATGGGCAAATGGTCTAACCTTATTCGTTTTGCAGAAAATGAGGCACAAAGTCCCCAGGTTCGGCATGGTCCGTAACATACCACAATTGTTACTAGATTGGTGGGATGATCTTGGTTAGAATATCTGGAGCAGGGTCTAATGGAGCTGGAAGGGGAGATGAGGAAAAGAGTCATAAACTGCCAGAATGCTGAAGGTATTGAAGGAGGACATCTAGGAAGGGCATACCTGCTGCTGGACATGCGCGACTTGGGGAACCTGATCGATGGAGCCAAGAGAACCAAGCCTGGAGAAGGTCCTTCTGGGACCATGTAGATTAGGTTTATTCGTTTTTGCTTTTCAAATGTAATAAGGACAAGTGCCATTAGTGACTTATCTTGTTTAGTGTCGTTTTAGATTCTTATATTTTACATTAATGAAATGAGACTATTATTGGCATTGAAGTTCTCTAAATCAACTTGTCGCAAAGCGTACCTCAGGCACAACGAGGCTCCCAAATTAGGACGCAAATTACATTCCCCCACTATGTGTTTAAATAGTGCAAATACTCTTTTTGGAACCCTTACTGACTTGGTTACCTTTTGTTTTTCTTTCCTTTTTGATTATTCCCATTCCCCAAGGTTGGTTTACACATACTCGCATCATTAGCATATCACACCAAATCCAGAGACCCTCCACCTCCTCCTCCTCCAAGTGCATCAAAAGGCAAAGGGAAAGCTAAGATGGATAATATGAGTGGCGACAACACCGCACATGCTGAGAATGTGGAAACTTCTGATGGTCGGAGTTCCACGATTCAGTGTATCTCCAATGTTGCTGCATTTCCCAAAAATTGTCATGACCCTAAATCTATAAGGTCGTGATGGCGTCGGACACCACTGTCAGGCAAGCCAAATAATTAAATGGTTAAGTTAAATTTCCAGTTTTAGAATTTTTGAAATCATTACCTTTAACTTTATTACATGATGACTGAATAAAATCTGCTAAGTAAATAAGACAGTTTAATATTCCATTTTTATAAAATACATCCCAAACACATCCCAGAACCCAGTTTCACCAGTGCATGAGCAAATTCTAAGAATTTCACAAATACTACAAAGCTTGTCCGAAATACAAATTAGACAAGGAATTTAAAATGAAAATAAATACAATATGAGAGAGGCTCTGTCGGTTGCGGGTCGCCTCCGAATGATGCAACTCACCTAAGTCTCAAGGTCGGCCACATCGCTGTCAAAGTACCTGTGTAATAAAATGCACAGCAGGTGTAGCATGAGTACGAAAACAACGTGTACATAGTAAGTATCCCGCCTAACCTCAGAGAGGTAGTGACGAGAGATCGAAGTTGAAGCTATTGTTCACTCAATTCCTTATTCATTATTTAATCGTTGATTTTATTTACTTGAACTTGTTATTTCTTGGAATATCTTATTGTTGGATTTTTGATGTTGAAGTTATAAGTTCGTGATTCACGTTGATGCAATGTTGTAAATTGTTGAAATGCCATTTTTATTGAGTTATTCACTGTTGGTTGCTATTGTTGAGATTCTTGTACATGTTGTGGTTGAGTCATGTATTATTTATTGTGGAAACACTATTATTGTTGATTTATTTGGCAAGTTGCGGTATTGGACACTTGAGGTGCGATCTGTGTTATGTTGTGATATTGATACGCATGCGGTGGTATAAGGACTGAGGTTGAAACGCGTGCGGTGAGATAAGGTGGGCTAAAATGCGGGTAACTATTTCGGGAAAATAATTTTCAAACTAAATGCAAGGCTCTCGCAGTGATATAAGGAAAGATTGTGATTCGATTTGTGAAATGAGACTACGAGGTGGTACCTCAGTAATGATTCTTGTTGATACCTTAAATTTACATCACTTGTATTTTTGGTTGCATCATTTCCTTGGTATTCTTATTACATGTTTCTTCCATGATGCCTTAATTGCCTTAGTATCAGTGTAGTTATTCTTGTTATATCTCTTCCTCGTATCATTTCCCTTATTTTCATTATCATATTATGCTATACCTGCTCAGTTTCTTTATTTATTCCAATATGTGTCTTGACCCGACCTCGTCACTACTCTATCAAGGTTAGGCTTGACACTTACTGGGGTTGTTATGGTGTACTCATGCTACACTTCTGCACATCTTGTGTGCATATCCAGGTACCTCATACCAGCCTAGGAACCTGTGAGTCGACCTCGGATCGGAGACTTCAAGGTATACATGCCAGCGTCCGCAAACCTCGGAGTCACCCTCTAACTAGTTCTATATCATTCTTCTTTTATTAGATAGTGTTGTATAGTGATGTTCAGTATACTCATGTAGATCTTGTAACTTGGTATCACCGGATTTTGGAAGTTTTTTATGTTGGGTTATGGAGTTCTTTTAATGATAGTTGTTGGTTAATTTGAAAGTTCTGTCATTATCTCATTTAAGTTCTGCATATATGTTAAGCTTACTTGGTCTTAGAGACTAGGTGCCATCACGATATTTTACAAATGGAAATTGGGGTCATGACAGTAGTTTGAGGTCATGAGTAGCTTTGTATGATGTATTATGACTTGTGTGTATCGTCAGTTTCGATTTTCAGGTGATTGGGAATTGATTTGGAAGCATGATTCTTATTTTAGAAGCTTTAAGTTGGAAGAATTGACCAAGTTTAACTTTTGTGTATTTGACCTCGAATAAGAGTTTTGATGGCTCTATTAGGCCTGAATAGTGATTTTGGGCTTATATATATGCCCAGATTTGCATTTGGACGTTTCAAGAAGGTTTTGGCACTATTTGGCGAAAGTTGGCTTTGGAAGGTTCATAAGTTTGACCGAGAGTTAACTTTGATAATATCGCATTCATATTATTATTCCGGGAGTTGAAATATGTCCATTATGTCATTTGAAACTTGTATGCAAAATTTGAGTTCATTCCGGATTAGTTAGGCTTGAATCAGACGCTAGGTTCAAAATTTGACGTTTATGAACTTTAGAGATTGATCTTGATCGATGATTCGTGATTTTGAAATTGTTAAGTGGGATTTAAGTCATTTGTCAGGTCCTTATTATGTTTTGGGACTTCTTGGTATGTTCGGATGGGGTTCCGAGGGGGATCGGGTGAGTTTCAGATAGGTTTGGGTTGTGTTGCGCTTGTTTTTTATGTTTCGACGCCGTTTCCTCAAGCATAAGTGGTGCCAAATTAAAAATATGAGCTCCAAGTTCTGTTTTTATTGAATCATTAGACCCGTATAATAATTACGGATCCATAGCAAAAAGAATAATCGAATTTGGACATTGTATGAGGGAGTTGTGCTCATTTTAGTGTCAGAGAAAAAAATTGGTGCTGGTGCTTTGCAAATATGAAATTGGGTCCGCATCTGCGGCCCGGCATGTGCGAAAAATGGTCCGCAAAAGAGGAAATAGCAGTTGGAAAACCGCAGGTGCGGATTTTTGGGCTCAAAAACGAAAACCCATGTGTATAAAAAAATCAGACCGCGTTCTTTTGGTATTTTGAGCATATCTTGAATTCTAGAGCTCCAATTGAGGTGATTTTGCGGGGGTTTTCTCGTATTTTCATGGGGGTCAGTATCCAATCTCAAATTTTGTATTTTAATATGATTATAGTAGTTCATATGTGAATTAATCCATGTTTTGATTGGAAAATTGGTGGTTTTATTAAAAAAATTTCTAAAGAGAAAATTGGGTTTTTAACATCAATCCAGAGTCAGAATTGGATGAAATTAGTATGGTTGGAATCTTAATTAAACAAGTTATCAATTGTTGTGAGTTTTATCAG
>ML321046.1:0-35000 GCA_005239505.1 Nicotiana paniculata | reverse complement strand
GCACTCCTATGGAGGAGGAAGCTCATCAAAAAGTTGGTCATTCAAAGCGATCCCTCTCACCCCAGCCAGAACTTCAGAGAAAAAGAAGCAGGCCTGAAGAAAGGCCGAAAAAGGTTTTGGACTTTCTGTACATTGCTTTGTTTGAGGATTGAGAGAGTGCTGCTGAATTGTGATATTACCATGAAGGAGTTCTTAATTGAATTACTTGAAATTTTTCGTGTTTTCAAGCTGAATGCTGTGCCGAATTTGACTTTTTGATGAATTTTTCTGTCCCAAATGTGCATGTCTAATCTAACTATTTCCTTTCGTTAATGCCTGCATCCTACCATGAACATCTATTGTTCGACTTCTTACTTGGCAGTCTGGCATAATTAAACATAGGGCTGTGTTCGCACATATGTCATAGTATGCATATCTACGTGGTGACTTTTGCCACTTTTCTCTTTCGCGCTAAAAATGCTCTTTTTTTTTCTCATTGTTTTGGGGGGGGGGGGTGAAGGTGCTTTTACTTGAATAGAGGCTGGGGGTTCCATTTCCTAGTGTATTAAGTGATGCAAAGTAACAAGCTGCTTTTTACTTTATGGAAGAACCGGAATTGCAGTTAAGACTCACCCTTTCATGTTTTTATGGAGTGGTTGGTTTATTGAGCTGGCTTTGCTGTTGTCATTTAGTTATCATGTTATTTGGTCTTGGGTTCCAGGGAGAATTACTTTTTCCTTCCCTTCTTTCTTGGACTGTTTTTCCACTCCCTTTTGTTTTTCGATTGTAACTGGAGGCAACAATGTGGGTGATGAAAATTGAAGTTGAGTATAGGTGGTTGGTATATTAAGTTTGACATGCAAAGTAATTTCCACCCATTCCTCACCTCAGAAAAGAAATCGTTCAAGATTGTTGATTTCATTTATTTTGAAATGAGATATTTTTTTAGCAATGTCTTGCGCGGACCCGGTTGGTAAATCACGTTTCTTCAAGCACCCAAGGATGGGCATAGTGGTCAATGAAGTGGTTGCAAACCTTGGAGACCTGGATTCAAATACTAGCTGAGTAAAAAAACACAAGGTGATTTCTTTTCTAAGTCTTGGTAGGCAGAGTTATCACTTATCAGGTATCTGAGCTGGTAGGAGGTAGCAAGTACCGGGGGGAATTGAGATGCGCAAGTTGGCCTGGACACCATTATAACTAGAAAAATCACCTATATCCTTTTTTATAAAATAGAAGATAAAAAGTAAAAATCACTTTCCGCCACATCTATACATCTGTTTTAACAGAGAGTCAAGTTATTCACAAATGATGAATGTTTAATGCTTTTGTCATTGTTGAGAGTACCTTAACTTGTGGGTGGATTACAAACAATAATAAGCTTATATTCTGGGTACTTCTTATTTAGTAGTTCTATTAATTTTTTTTTGAAAAAGGTAACAATAGAGTAGTTCTGTTAATTGGGACCATATAAATGTGTGTTGACAGCATCACTAGGGTAAAAAACTTGATTTCGAGGTCTTTTAGTATTATGGTATGTATTATATTGCCATATTGATAGGTTCGTGAGTTCTCCCTTCCTCTGTGGGTGTGTGGGGGTCCCTTTTCTTCTTTAATTAGGTTTTCTTGTTTCTGGTATCATTTATCCTATTCTTTTCTCCTCCATGGTTTTTTCACTTTGGTGATATTTCTTTCTTCATAAGTTCAGGTTGGTTAAATTCCCATGCCAATTTGAACGAAGTTTAAAATGAATTACTGCCTGTGATTTGCTCTGGTTGTGTCCCCCACTACTGTCTTTTCAGAATATCTGAGAATGTAGTTGACTTTTAGCGTATTGCTACTTTTTACTTCATGGTGTTAATTATAGTCTTTTTAATGTTATTGTATTTTCAGTGCTAACATTACTTTCTTAGTTCTTTTTAAATATTATTTGGCTGGTATTGCTGTACATAGACAAGACTCCCTATTATATAATACTATATAAATCATGGTTAGGCATTTTTTTGTAAGATAAATGTGGATAGCTTTGTTGAATAAGGATTGAGTAAGCTGATTGCAAGATGAATTACATAAAAACCGAATCAGGTTCAGTACTAAAGTTTTTTCTAATTTAGTTTAAAAGAGCAAGATAATATGAGGTTTGATCTAGTTTTGAATGTTAAACAGTGCATTCTTAGTTAGCTCTATCTTCATGAAACTATTCCACCAACCTTGGTTCTAGAAGTTATTCTGTACACGTCCATCTTCACTCCTTCTTAGCTGTTGTTCTATCCTTTTGTTTTGCGGTTGGATGCCGCTAGTTGAGAAAACCAAGATCTCCAATCGTATGATATTTTCGGATTGGATTGTTGATGGATTGAACTTCCTTTAAGTAGTCCTCTCGACCTTTTATTTTCAAATCGCTACTTCAGGTAATAATCTCCTTTGATTAAATTATTTGCTTTTGATAGAGGGAAGGCATTCGTCAACCAGCAATTGCTGCTACTCGAAGGTTGCTGCAATTTGCAGTAAGAGATGCCGTGGCTACTTCTAGGCCATCCAATTCTAATCTAGAATCCTCACCTTCACTAAAGCGTCTTCGCTCTGTGGTCTCTACATCTGTGGAGGACTCATCCCTTCAAGAACGCCCACAGAGGATACGATCGGTTGCAAGAGCACCAAATGCCATGGCCACCGCTATAAGAGCCGTCGCAGAAGCTGCAAAAGATGTGGCAAAAGTTAGATCGTCGGCTAATGTGTTTGACAGGCTGGGTCGTGCTACTGGCGTTCTCAATCCTTCAAGTCGATTGGAAGAATCTGAACAAGCTATTGCTGAAGATGTACAAGATCAATCTTTTGCTGATGCCTCAACTTACCTTCACAGAAGTAATTATAGAGGAAAGCATATTGGGAAGTCTTCATTGAACGATGATGCTGTGGTGATTTATAATTCAGCATCGGATGATGAAGCTGATCATGCTATCACCCCTGTTAATAAAGGGGCTATAGATGCCCTGAGAACTGGTGCACGTGTAAAAAACATAGGCCAGACTCCACTTGTAGTTGAGTATGGTGTTGCTGACAATGCCAATGATATTTTGTACAAGTCACAGAAGGACCAGGATCAACCGGCTTTTGCTCCTGGTGCTCCTCACCAGCCAATAAATGTTCCACTAAATGTGAATACCTGGAAATCACCTCAGTATCAGGAGGCAAGACAGTCATTGGAGATAGAGAATCAGAGATCTACACAAAGCAGCGAAGGCTTGGCCATTGAACCTGACATGCTGTTGACCAAAGAAAGCACGAATCCTATTGCAGTTGCTAATGGAAATGTAAACATCTATAATCTGCTATGAATCATTATGGCTTAAATCTTTGTAGTCTTTAGATAATACTTAAACAATATGCTCTTTGCTAGGTGAAACCATATGCGGGCACACAGAATGAGTCTCAAAAGATGGCTTCTATTAATCAGGGTGAGTTTGATCATCTCTAGTTCTGTGTGCTTCTACTTTCTAGGCATGGTAAAAGCTTATCAAAACTATTATAGATAAATAATTAGATTAATTAGGGCATTGTTAAGCTTATATTAGGATTGAGTTTAGGGTTTATTGCTTTCATTATGCGTTGCTTGTATTACTCTAACTTTGTGAGGTGAAGTACTATCAATTGCTCTAGTCACTGCATTAATATGTGTTTAGCACTCCCATTCTGCAATTCTCTAGTGCCACCTTTTTTTCTTTATCTTATGTGTAGGTCATTTTCTGGTATGTCAGGTTTGTATTCTACCGGTCCACCTACAGAAGATGCTGATTCACGGACCATCTTTGTCAACAATGTAAGTTTCTTGTCAATTAACTATTGGTCCATATTCACTAGATATATCCTTTCTTGCTTAATTGCTGAAAAGTATTTATTTTGTCTCCTTTGTTTCAGGTTCATTTTGCTGCTACAAAGGATAGTCTTTCTCGGCACTTCAATAAATTTGGGGAAGTGCTTAAAGTGGTCATCCTGACTGATGTAGCAACTGGGCAACCCAAAGGGTCAGTTAATGTTTTCATCACTTTTTATCAATCTCTTATCTAATATTATTGAGTGCTAATGCCTAAACATATAACATAAACAGGTCAGCTTACGTGGAGTTCATGAGAAAAGAATCTGCAGAGAATGCTTTATCTCTTGATGGAACATCGTTCATGTCACGCATTCTGAAGGTATGTTTGATATTATTTGTCATAAGTTGGTGCATTGATTTTGTCTTTACTGCAGTGTGATGTGGAACAGTTCCCTTTTCTTTTTCCACTTTATTGTTTTTATGGTTTTTCCTTTTGTTTTTGGGCCTTTAACACTCCCTTCAAGTTTTTCTCAGTTATTTCCAAGTTAACTGATTTTCGTACTGATGACCACCATTCTGATTTGGTTGTAATTGGTTGGGTTGAAAGTGGATTGTATAAAAATGGTAACAACTCTTCCATACAGCTTAAAGAAATAAATAAGCTAAAATAGGTTGATTTGTTTCATGCGGTTTCAATTTATTGTTGAGTGCTGAAAGTCGACAGATATGATGGTGCGCTCCCAAGCCTTCTGCAAGAGCTATAGGATGTTAGTGCTATAGAATTAGAATGTTTGAGTTTCTCAGAAAATAAGTAAAAGCTCACTTTTCCAAAATTATCACCTTCAACAAGGAAATTTGTCATGAATTTATCACAAAAATAAGAAACATCACACATCTGGCATCCAAGGGTGTGATGTAACGGTCAATCAAGTGGATGAAAACCATGGGAGAACAGGGATCAAATCCCAGCAGAGACAAAAGTTAGGCGATTTCTTCCTATTTGCCTAAGTCTTGGGTGCCTCCGACCTATGTTGTGCGCTGATGGGATGTTTAGCAGGTAATTGTGGAGTAAACGAGGTGCGCATAAGCTGATTTGTACTACTGTATCAAAAAGATGAACATAGATCTGACTATCACCTAAAAATTTATTACTAAAACAAAGGGAGGGAAAAGGATTGCGAGAAATGCAAACTAAGTTGAGTATGGATATAAGCAAACATATTCAGTAGCTGCTGCAGGCACTTTTCAGTTTTGTTGCTCGGACTCTCCGAAAATGTCTGCGGGTGGGTGTGTGTCAGATCCTCCAAAAGTAGTGCATTTTTGGATGATCCGACACGGGTGCGATAATTGTTTTGGAGAGTCCGCGCAACATAAATTTTGATCAATATGGATGTGATGCAAGTACTTCCAAGAAGTATATCTGCAGTATAAATTAACAATGTTTAATAAAGAAAAATAAACAAACAATGCTTAGTGAATGACACGAAGCTTATGGGTTGTGCCTACTTATAGCTTTTCATCTTTGTTTTTTGTTTGTTTAATTTATTGTTTTGATAATGGTGGTGTATGTTCAAGCTTGCATGGCAGCTTGAATATTCCACGAGGTACCTGCTACTTCCCACCAGCACATGTACCAACCAAGACTTAGGCAGATGGGAAGAAATCACATAGTATAGTTTGTCTCTGCTGTAATCTTAACCTTACTAGTCTTTAAGGCTTGCATTCACTCATTGACCACTAATCCACACCCTTGGTACATTACTTTTCATCTTTTATTTGGGATGTATACAAGTGTGTGAAAGTGGTTTGGAGGTCTTGCTTGGTCACTTTTGTGGGAACTTCTTAATTTCTTGTTTATGTTATAGTTTGAATTCTAGTAAAACTGTGTTAGGTTTCATAGAGCATTCATTCTCCTAATAATAAGTTGCTAACACAAAAAAACACTGCAATAAAACCAAAAAACCCACTTTGTGTAGGATTTGAACATCTTAAATTTTATGTGCAATTCGTACTGCAATCTTCTATACTTACTAGTCTTCAAGGCTTGCACTCACTCATTGACCACTAATCCACACCCTTGATGCATTACTTTTCATTTTTTATTTGGGATGTATACAAGTGTGTGAAAGTGGTTTGGAGGTCTTGCTTGGTCACTTTTTCGGAGACTTCTTAATTTCTTGTTATGTTATAGTTTGAATTCTAGTAAAAGCTGTGTTAGGTTTCACGGAGCATTAATTCTCCTAATAATACGTTGCTAACATGACAAAACACTGTGCAATATAACAAAAAACAAAATAACCACTTTGTGTAGGATTTGCGCTTCTTAAATTTTATGTGCGGTTCTTACTGCAGCCTTCTATGTGATGATGATTACTAACTAGGGAAAGACGGAACTGGTAACTCGAGAAAAGGCACATAGTAGCTTAGCTCCATAAGTATATCCCGTATCTGATTTAGGATCATTGTATTGGAGCTCCATTTGGATTGACTAGTTTCAAATCCTGGGGTTGGAGAACTTTAGAATTCTAATGTTTAATGCAAACTGTTGATCATATGGAAGATTTAGAATCAATGTGATCAGGATTTCAAGTTTGACACCTGGACATCACATAATTCAAAATCCATTTGAAGTGGTCACTCAAGTGCTTTGTATTAAGAATGTGTACATACAAGGATAGCGGGTGTGCAAATGCATGAACTGTAGTTATGATGATGCATTGACCCCATAGCGAGTTAAGAGTTGCATTCCTTCATTCTGAAAACAATACTCTTGTGACTTGGAATGGTAAATCTTGTGATTCAATCTGTTAGCCATTTCTTTTTCAATTTGTTGTTTGATCTATATCTAAGTTCAACTTAAGAACACTGTTGATTCCAATAGTCAAGCTCCTATTCTTTTAGCAATTTATGCTTCTAATTGCAAAATACTGTTTTGTTTCTAGTTTCTTTTTGGTGTACTCATGAGGTCCCTATTTGTATAGAGCATTGGGCCTCTTTTCTTGAGAACCATACTTTGGTGTAGGTTCTCTTCCTTTGGTATACGGTTTGTTTACGGGGTTTCCCCCAGTTTTTAATAAAATTATTTACTTTATCAAAAAGAAATTGTTGGGAAGGCTCTTCACTTTGGCAACTGAAGTATGAAGATAAGTTGTTCCTGAACTTCTTGGTTGTGCAAGTTTATAATTGATGAGGGTTCTTTTTGGGGGGTGGGGTACAGCTAAGTTTATAATTGATGAGGGTTCTTTTTGAGGGGCCTCTCTGTTCATTTAAGCGCTGATTATTGTTTGTTTATGCAGGTTGTGAGGAAAAGCTCTGCTACTCCTGAAGCAGCATCTGTCACTGTATGGCCTCGTGTTACCAGGGCTGGTCCTTTTGCGGTTTCTAGGTTTGGTCGGGTTCCTTTTCCTAGAGGCATCCCCACTATGTACAGGTCCCGGCTCCCAGTCAGGCCTGGTGCTAGAAGTATGCAATGGAAGCGTGATGCTCAGCCCACATCGGCTGAGAATTCCGGTTTGCTAGCACCCTCAAGTAATGCAGTACCTTCTTCCATTCCTCGGAGTATGACATATGTACGAGCAGAATCTAAGACTAATGGAGATTCTAGTGCGGCTTAGTTGATTAGAGCAGTTCCCGCAGTCCTATCTCTCCGAGAATCCAGCTCTTCGTGGGATGGGTTGAAGTCCAACAGACGTACTTAGATTGTACATGATTGCTTCATCTGGTGCATCAGTCAAGATAGGGATACATATGCGCGTAATCACAAACAGAGTGTTACTGGTTTTGCTTTATATTAGTGTTCTTTCCATACAGTTGGGCGGGAAAGACATTGGGTAAATGTTATTAGATTAGGTTTTTGAAGTGGTTATTATCAGATTGTTGGATCCAGGTATCTGAAGGAGTTATTGTCAACTTCGAGCTGGAATCTGTGAATAGAAGGTGGAATGGTGGATGTGGTGTTTATTTGATTAGAGACATTTGAATTTCATTATTGACAAGGAAAAAAGAAAGAAAAAAAGTTTAGAAGAGGAAAAAAGTGAAAAACAGTGTACTGCCTTGGCTGCATTTTACACATCTTGTTTTGATCCAATAATATGCTTACTAGTGGAGATCTGCAATCAGTGCGAATTTAGTTGACGATTTGGCATTATTGTTAACCGAGCTTTCAAAAGAAATGCAGAGCCTGAAAAGGACTATTTTACTGTATCATTCTGTAATTTGCTTTGGCCAACAAATTCATGTTTTTGAAATTAGAGCCTGGAAAGGACTTTTGTATCATTCTATAATCTGCTTTGGCCAACAAATTCATGTATCTATAATTTTGTATTCAAGGGATTACCTGGTTACTTTGACCAAACAAACTATGAATTTGTTTGGTTAAAGTAACAATAATAGCCGTTGGAAAACAAAAGAAAAATTAGATACAGTTGTGTTTTCTTACTAACAGTTTTGTGGTTGAGACCAAAATTTGTGGGTTGGATCACCCCCAGTAATTGTCAATACACATCTTGATTGAAGCCACGTGTCTTTGGAAATTAGATGGCCCGATTTCATCCTTTTCCTCCACCCATCTTAAAGTCTCTCTCCTCCCAAACACAAGAGAATACATAACCCAAAGTAAAAGAGTGACTAGTTGGATGCAGGGGAGGAGAGTATGTTTCGATTTGGCCGGTTATTTTATAAAATTTGTATTATATTAATTTTTCGGTTACTTTATTTTGAATAATTAAAATTAGACTTTTCAAAATTATCCAATCATTTCGGTTTCTCTTCGATATCGTTACGGTATGATTAGTTTTTGGTATTTATTTAAAATGGTCATATAAGGGATGCGAGTAGAAGTTAGAACGTGATAATATACACACTAACATAGGACTTGGGAAAACTTTAAATATTTTTACTTTTCAAAAAGTAATGAATCAAGAGAACGTAAAAGATATTAAGAATAGAGATACCTTCCACTATTCTACAATAGCATAAACTAAATAAAGCAAAAACAAGATAACTGTAGATCACACGAGTGAAAAGATATTAATCAAGTTGGGATTTAAGAATAGAGTCTATTAAATTAAGTACAAACAAGAGATATCTAAATCATACGAGAGAAAAAATATCTAATACTTATTACTCAAGATCGTTGGGCTATCTTGTGGCGTGCTACATATTTTGACATTTCGAGTTAACAATTGACGACAAACAATGTGTTGAACCACATTATTAGGATTAACGAAAAAGAGGAGTTCGAAGTATTTTGTACAGCAAAGTTAAATAAGACTAAAACTTGCAATATGTCTCAACTTTTAAACTATGCGAAAATTTTAAAAATCAATTGAAGCAGTGTAACGTAATTCATTTTTTCCTATGGTGGAGTATACTATTGTCAGGTTTTCAATATAAGGAATGGAATCAAACCATAATGACCACTACTTTGTTGTAAGTAATCTCAGTCCTATTTGAGTTGGTTTAATGATTTTAAAGTTACGACTTACGACTATGGCTGTCAAACGGGAAGGGACGGGACAAAATTAACGGGACAGGATAGGATGGGACGACATTTAGTCGGGACAGTGGCGAGACACGACGAAACGGGACGAAACGGTAGGCCCATCCCGTCCCGCTAACAAACGGGATGGGACGGGTTCGTGGGCCTTAAGTGGGCCGTTTAAAAAATATTGTTTAAGCATTAAGTTTGGCAACGACTATTTTTTGACAATGACTAAGTTTTTAAAGTTTGCAACGGCAAGTTTTTTAACTTATTTAATAAACTTAAAAGTTAAACATAAATTAAAAAACTAAGTAAAGAATTATAAAATATTAAAACAAAAGATTTGTAATGAAATATTCTAGTAATTATAAATTTATAATAGAGTTATAATTTATTTAATATAATTTCAAGCCATTAAGTAACTAAGTAAGAGTGTAAGACAATTTATAAAAAAATTAACGCTTAGAGCCTTTTATTTTATTAATAGAACTTTCAAATCTCACATACAAATATAATTCTTTTGAAGAGCACCTAATCTACGCAGCCACCTTCTAGGAAGGGTTCTGTTTGAACTAGGCCTCTTAGTAGCCAATTACAAATTATCATACTAATATTTATAAGCTCCTATATAACTACGTTGTAACTTATTTATAATTTCTCTTGGACATTGTTCTGGAATTGGCAATGTTTATTGACGTTCCATGAGTTCCATGTCGTCATCGCTCCCAGTGTTAAGTATCTCATTGTATTCTTCTTCTTCCCTAGTGGTTAATTTTTCAAAACCAAGATTTCTTCTTTCTGAATTAATTCAATCTCTGAATAATACGAAAATCTCTATCCTGTCCTCCGCTAGTAAATGTCTATGATCTCCGATTTGAAATCTTGCCGCGCTAAAAGCACTCTCCGATGCTACCGATGATGCTTGAATAGCCAGGATATCTCGGACCATTATTGAAAGTGTTGGAAAAGCCTTGCCACGCTCCCTCCACCATGTCAAAAGTTGTTCGTTGTCTTCTTCGTCTTTAATACTTTCCAATCCTTGATTAAGATAAGAATCAAGTTCATCATCAATAGAGGAATCAAAACCTGTTATATCATTCATATCTTCCCATAAAACTTTTACTCTAGACTTAGAAGTAGAAGGAGCAGTTTCACCACCTGTTGTTTCCATAGATTTATATTTATCAAACATTGATCTAGCATAAGAATATATGTTAGCTTGACAGTCTTCGGGAGATGGTTGTTCATTTTCTTGAATTGCTAAATTCTCATAAATTTTATGAACAAGTCCCTTTGCACCTCTTAATTTTAAAGATGGGTTAAGTATAGTAGAAACTAAATAAACTTGGGGAATAGGGAAAAAAATACTTTTTAAATTTTGCAATCATTTCATTAATTACCGGTGCATAAGTTGGATTTGTTTTATACTTACCAAATACAACAGAAATTCCACAAATATACCATAATATTTGTGTTAGTAGGGTATATATACCAGAAAATTATTTTGTAGAATAATAAAAATTTTCTAAAAATTTAGTAAGCTCTTTGATCTGATCCCAATCAGAATCAACAATTTGATCAACGGGGATACCATTATACATATTGAATATCTTTGGCATAGGCACCCGATAATCATAAGCAACTTTAAGCACATAAGTAGAATTCCACCTAGTGCAAACATTTTTTGGAGCTTTTCTATATGGAAGGTTAGCACTAGCACATTGTTGAGCAAATTTACGAATTCTACTCGCTTTATTAGCACGAAAAATATAGCCGCAAGCATGTTGTACTTTACTACAAGTATCAGAAAATAAATTAATACCATCTTTTGCAACCAAGTTAAAATATGGTATGCACATCTAACATGAAAAATTACTGGATTGATTGGACAAAGTCTAGTTCTTAAGCTAGTTGTTGCAGTTGTGTTAGCAGAAGCATTATCTAAGGTGATAGTTAAAACTTTATCAATGAGTCCATAAAATCAAGTATTTGTAGAACATAGTTGCAATATATGCTCCAATGTGTTTGAATCTACAAATCTATAATCAAAAATACGTTTTTGCATGTTCCAGTGATGATCAACACAATGACATGTAACAATTAAATAATAACCACCTTTAGGACTACGACCTACATCAGATGTGATAGACACTTTACAATCTAGGTAAAAAATACACAACGAATATACTAAAGATATTCACTTTGAAATTTAAAAATAGCATTTCTAACTGTGGTCTTAGGAAAACCTTGAAAAGCAGGATTATAAGTTTCTTGTATATAATGCACAAAAGCAGGGTGAGAAGGAAAAGTAAAAGGTAAGCTACAGACAACCACCATTTTTGCTAAGTTCTCACGATCTCTATATTTGTTATGTAGGCATAAAATAATACCAGAAGTAGGGTCAAGATGTTGTTGTAAAAAATTAGAACCCCCGCCAGATCCACTAAGAGTGCCAGTACCGGTGCTAAAATTCAGTATTTATCCGGCTTCTATTTTAGCTTGTATCCATAAAGCTTTGTGGTCCCTACCTAAGTGCCTAGTTAAACCCCCCGTCTACTTTTGGTGTGCGCAAATCGTTGCTTACATATTTTACATGTAGCACATTGATTGACTTTATCATGTTTAAAAAATTTCTATACAAGTGATGTTTTGGGACATTCACCCTTAGGCTTACCCCTTATAGGAGGTACATGGGGTAAAGCTCCAGACCGAGATTGACTCTGAGTTGGAGCTTTTGTTGCGGGACTAGTGGGTGTTTCATCTAATTCTTCTATCTCATTTTCTTCATCCTCATTTTCTTCGTCCACAATAAAAATATCATTGCCAAATTGTCTTGTAAATTTTCATGATCTAGTTCTCCGAAATTAATATTATAACATGGGGGGATTGGAAAAATGAAGTTTCATCAATATGAGTCATTTCATTTATATGTTTTCTAATTCTAGGAGAAGAGTTAGGATTAGGACTAAGATTAGAAATTATTACTACTTTCACCTTTACTACTTTTTTTATTAATTTTTTTAAATACGCCAAATACATTTTTAAGTGCCATAATTTAAATACGAAATTAAATTAAAAAAGTTAATACAAAAATTAAACACACAAATGAAATATGAAAATAGAACACGTAAAGTAAACACAAAAATTAAGCACTAAAATGATACGCAAAAATTATATATTAAAATTAGGAGATGAAACGAGTGCACCGTGATTAAATATTGAAACTTGAAGAAACTGCCCAAAATATTGATCCAAATACTTGACAAATTAATTTAAAGCTTGAAAGTTGCTCCAAAAATTTACCAAAATACTTGAAACTTATCACTTGATTTTGAGAAAAATAATATAGATAGAATATAAGAGATTTGAGAGAGAATGATTAATTTTTACCTGGCCGTTAGGAACGACTATTTTTTGCAGTTGAAGCCGTTGCCCAACGGTTATAATTCAAAAAAAAAAAAAAGGACGCGGGACAGGCAGGACGAGACAGGACAAACAAGACGAAATGGCCATCCCATCTCATCCCGGGTCCGTTTAATAGGGGCCTATCCCGTTTAGAATTAAGTGGGTCGAAATGGACCGGCACGACCAGTCCCGTTGGACAGCCTTAGTTACGACGTCTTCTTTTCTTTCTGATTGAGCGTTTTGCCAATCTACATTAGTCATAGATTAACAACGTCAATTATGGCTCAAAACATGATTCTTAACTTTAGGATATCTACCTTAGATCATCAGAACTCCAATTCATAGCAGAACCTAACCACTAATATGGTAATTTACCTACTAAATTTACTTTTGTTTCATTTTACCTATCATACTTTTATATATGCTTTTACAACTTTTTGTCGTAAAATTTATCACGACTCAAAAATTCACTAGTCGTGATGGCACCTAACCCAATCCGCTAGTAAGTCAACTAATAACTAACCACTTTCAATAATATTTAACAAGACAATTAAGCAAATAAATTATCTGAATCTTACACATTACCCCAAAGACTGGTAGTACAAATCATGAGCTTCTAAGAATAGAATTTACAAAGCTGAAATGAAATAAATACATCATATGTTTGAAAAGTACATAGACAGAGTTTTATAGATCTAAAGCTACCACGAACAAGGGGAAGCTACAATCGGGACGCAGGTACATCTTCAATCTAGCTCCCATCGAACACAACAACATCCGCAGCCAACATCTGCATGCAAGGTGCAGAAGTGTAGTATGAGTACAACTGACCCCATGTGTTGATACCCAATTTTTTCCATATATATTTTATAAATACATATATACTTTCAAAATAGTGCATGAGCATCAACCAATATTTTTTTTTTATAATTTTCTATAATTTTTAAAGGCTTTTAATCAATTTATTCCGGCATTGTTATTATTTAAATAATTATTAGTTGCATCACAAATAATTTTATATGATTTATTACTTAATTTTCATCATTTATATTCATATTAAGCTTTAAACATTTTATGTATAACTATATTTGCATCTTTAGGCTATAATTGGAATATTTCGCAATAATAGCCACATATATGCATAATTACCTTATTTACACAGAAAAATGACCTTTTATATTTTTATAATGTTAAGTAATTATTTTAATTATTATTATATATAAATAATATTTTTATTATTTATTAATTATTTTTATAAATTATTTCACTGATTTAATTGAGTATTTAAAATCTAGCCCTTTTTTTTAATTAATTTCGGACCTAGCCTAACCCATTACCCTAGCCCAATAAACTAAGACCAGTACCCAAATTCCCACAACCGTCCAACCAGGCCCATGCCCGTCCATATTAACCCACCCGACTTAAAAATCTAATCCCAACCGTTGATCTCTCCCAAACACCAGACCCCTTTTAATTATACCAAACACCCCTAACCCTAATTCATTCCCACCAAACTCCGCCTTTGTATTCTCTCATCTCTTCCTCTTCTCTTCTCAAAACCCTAAGCCGCCGTCACCCAAAATCACTCCCCTAATCCCGCCTCTGATGAGATTCCCTCCTCATCTCCTTACCATATTGGCCCCTCCTCCCTACTGGCTACCGTTGATGGCGTTACATGATTTTTTGCCTAATATGGCAAGAAGAATCGAACCAAAATTGGTTCAAATCCTTAACTTGCTGCTTATTTCGTCTGTGTTCATCACTTGCTCTTTGTAAGTACGATTAATTTCCGTATCTCTCACTGATTCATACTTAACCCTAAGGTTAGGGGTTTCAGATCCCCTTTTGGTTCGAACAAAAATTGGTTCAAGCTTTAATTTTAAGTACTATCCCGTCTATATTCGTCCTATTATGCATGAATCTGCCTACTTTTTGTCGATTTCTTTTTACTTACCCTCAATTAGGGTTTCAGACCCTTTTCCATTTGAACCAGATCTGGTTTGATTATGTGTTTCTCTTGAATATTTTCTGGTCTATGTTCATCACATGCAATATGTAGTTAACTGTCTTTTGAATAATATGAATCCTCTCATAAGTTAGCCTAAGGTTTGATTTGTTTCACGCACTGCTTGTTAATTCTACACCTATTCTAAACATTGCACACCATGAACATGTAATCACTCAACTTATTGCTTAAATCCCCTGCCCTGTCTGTTTATTTCATGTTTGGCCAATTCAATTGTTTGTCAATTTGTTGCTTAACTCCTCTGGCCTGTCTGATTATTTCATGTATTTGGCCAATTCAATTATTTTCCTAACTGCTTCTGTGTTAAAGCCATGATCGTCTCAAGTATTAACATGAGTATTTAACTTAACTAGACTTCAATTTATTTGAGCTATGTGTTTGAGCATGAATTATGTTGGTTTTTTTGGTGCAGTTCTATCAACTCTATGTTAAGAATCATGTTTCTTCTGAAATCCAGCTGTTTTAAAACTTGCCCATTCTCCCTTTCATATACTGATTTTAAAACCCCACTCCTAGTCCCTTAGGTTCTCAACAACCCCAGTGTGAGCACTGCCTAGGGTCCACATGAGACTCCTCTGAACTCTGACACACTGGGGGCTGGTTTTCTAATCTCTTATGAATTGCTTTCTGAATGTGTGGTTCTGGTGTCAGCATTGCCCGGGGTCCCTGAGGCCCTTAGGAACTTTGACACACTAGAAACCTGTTTCCAATGGACTTTGGAGGAATCATTGTGTTGTTTTTATGGTGGAAGGTCTGGTTCCCAGGTTTATTTGGGCCTAGGAAGGTTCCCTATAGTGTAATTATTACCATTATGNGGGGGGGGGGGGTTACTTATATCTTTTGTTAAAACATGGTATAAATCATGCCTATAGGATTTAATTATGCTGATTGAACTATGTGAGTACCATGCTGTGTTTAGAAATCCTGCCTATAGGACTTTCATGATCATTTTGATTCTATTTTTACATTTTTGCATACTAGAGATCCTGCTTATAGGACTTTCGTTTAAATTCTGTACATTAGAAATCTTGTTCATAAGATCTATACATGTTTTCAACAAACGTGCATTAGCAATCATGCCTATATGACCTTGTTGTTTGAGCTAATCATCTTTCTTGGCAATCTGTTTAAATTCTGCCCATATACAGTTAATAGATATCATGCTTATAGGACTAAAAAATCAGTTTTAAACTTAGAGATCCTGCCTATAGGGTTTTAATCAATTCAGTTACTAGATACCATGTCTATAGGACTAAAACCAGTTCTAACATATAGAAATCATGCCTATAAGGTTTAAGTCAATTCAGCAATTAGAAAGCATGCCTATATGATTGAAAAAAGGAATAAAACCTATCTCTATAGATTAAAATAAGTGCTACACTTAGAAATCATGCCTATAGGTCTGTAATTAATAAGCTCGTAGAAATCATGCCTATAGGATCCTGTTGGTCGATTCTGAATTCATTCACTACTGTCAATCACTTAGGCAATATATCTGTAGGACTTAATAATAATTCTGGGTTTATAATTGCGACATATTACTGCCTGAAGTGCCCATATTCATGCTGAATAAAATCAGTAGGCAAACAAATAGGTCGTAATGCTGGCCTTAATAAAACTGTCTCGGCATTCTGTTTTACCACATAGATATCCTGCCTATAGGGTTCCAAAATTAATAAAGTTTGCGTGCTTTTGTTGTCTATGTGCGGATGTCAATGTGATCCCATACTTGTTCCTTATCTGAAAGTCCTATTTGTTTTTGTTTGTTGCCTAGATTTCACATTTTAAGTAATATAGGTTGGTCTAGAACTATCCCAAATAGAGGTCCTAATACCTCCAGGGCCATAGATAAGGGACGGGTAGTGAATGCATAGGGAACAAGCTAGAATCAACTAGAACGTTTAAGTAACAACTTAAAGATAGTAATTGGGTAGTAAGGATATGATAGTACGTGCGTTAATACTATGAGTAACACCCCTACTTGAGGGAGTTACAAAGTATTGCATGGAATGATCCTATAGGCTAAAAAACTTAGGACTCCCCCCTTCTATATACTCCTGCTTAAAATATATTGAATATTGTGTTTGTTCAAATTGTTTTCTTTCCTTTTTTGGGACTAATTCGCTTAATTTAAGTTTGGTTGGGACCCACCTTTTTGGACCTCGAGGGGTGCCTAACACTTTTCCCTCAAGGTAATTTGATCCCTTAACCGATCTCTGGTGATGTAAACTGGTTATATGAGTTATCTGCTCTAGGTGCCGTAATGCAACTTAATCCGTTAGGTGGCGACTCTTCCAATTCCTTAAACCCATCCAAAAAAAAGGATTTGTCCCAAAAATATCAAAACCCGATTTCGCGAGAAAAAGGCGCGGCAGCTTGGCGACTCTGCTGGGAACATTTTTAGGCTCTTACCATAACGAACCTGATTTTTGTGAATTAGTCTTTAAGAATTCCTTTATTATTCCGTCAATACTTGCATACCCCTTTTCCTTTCCCACTTTATGTGAATTTATTTGCCTATCTTCAGTCATTTACGATTTCTCTTTCTTGTTTTATTACTATAGAAACTGACTCGTCTCCTTATTTTCTTTCTTAAATGCCTTTACAATTATTAAATACCGCATTTATCATTTCTTCATCGTGCAAATACGTGACAACATGTTATTTTCTGTTGCATAAAGCATGCTCAACATCATATTCCACTCGTGCGTAATTAATACCTTAGAAACGCTTGATGAGTGTTTGCGATCTTCCTATATCACCCTATTTGAATTTGGAAAGGCTTATTTGCAATAAAACTAGTCGATCAGTGGTGCAGTCGACGGTTCCATGCCTTTCTTCCTCAAGTTGTCCGCTTGAGGGTACCGATCTAGACCTCTATAAACACCTTACTCTGATTATAACTGTACATGCATCATGGTCAAACCTAGCCTGGGTTAATATGTTGTCCACATAATAACCCTTTAAGAAAAGCCTTATCCAAAGTCCGTCCACCAGGGTTTCATAATCCCGACGGACACAACCATGATCTATGCATTAATTTGGAGAAATAAGTGCCAATATGTTAATCATTAATGTATAAATAGTCGAATCCAGAGGGGGAAAGAGTCTAACCTTATTTGTTTTGCAGAAAATAAGGCACGAAGTTCCCATGTTCGGCATGGTCCATAACATACCACCATTGTTGCTGGACTGGTGGGAAGACCTTCCGTCAAGCGATAAAAACTATGTGAAAAGAGTCCTTGGAAACCTACCTTCTTTACTAGATATCCAACCAAACAACATGTTGATCAAAGCTGCCACTATGTTCTGGGACGGAGAAAGGGCCGTATTCCATTTTGGCAACATAGAAATGACCCCTCTTTGGAGAAAATAGGTGGATTCGCTGGACTACCTTGGGTCGGTTTATTGGTGCCGGAAAATCGCACTCCCAAAGGGTTTCTGAAAATGACGGGTTTAAAAAAGAATGACGACTTGGTGTATCTGAAGAAGTCCTATATACCCTTCGACTTCCTTTATGAACGATACGGTCACAACAAATCTTACCGTATCTTTCATGACGAGTTCTCCATCACTTCCTTGGGTTGGATTCATTGCAGGATTCTTGTGTTTATCGTCTGCTTCTTGGGTATGATATTATTTTCAAGAAAAATGGACAGAATTCACACCAGACTGGCCATGGTAACTAAAGACTTAATGTAAGGAATCGAGGGACAAACATATACTATTGTCCCTATGATTATAGCAGACATATATCGGGCTCTGGATCGCTGCCAGAAGGGGTTCAAACACTTCGAGGGTTGTAATCTGCTACTACAGATTTGGTTGCTAGAACATTTCCATAGATGTCAATACCGCCAAGAGTTTCCACGAAGACCGTGGAACGATCACATGGCCTTTCATCACCTCAAGAGAATTACCTTTATCCTAGACATATTTTCTCAACCGGAGAATGCTATAGAATGGGTGCAATTTTTCGACAATTTGACTGAGGACCAGGTTTGCTGGATGTTCGAGTGGTTCCCCACCAGTGAGTTCATCATCCGATCCAGGGATGCTCCACACTTGGTGCTGATCGGTTTAAGGGGTATACACCCTAATGTTCCTATCAGGGTCATGAGACAAACGGGTAGGAAACAAATTATACCACAATCTCCAAAATAAGTCACTACAGGGCGGATTTCCAAGATGATGACATCCCATATAAATGTGAAGCTTAGCATATGTGGCACTTGAAGATTATTGTGGAAAGGGACACCATCGAGCCGGACTGATATCACGTAGGGCATGTGTACTTTTACCCATCGTGGTTGGAAGACTGCATAGCGGGAATAGTCGAGCTAGGGGTCGGTCGAGGAAACAAAGTCATAGATGAAGCTTCCGAAACACAGGTGAAGTATAACAGACTGCGCAAAAGGGTTCGCAAGTCCGAGTCTGAGCATCTAGAACAACACAAGACTGATGTGGAATTGATCAATGAATGGAGGGAAATGGCTACCAGATCGAATGAAAGGCTAGAATATCTAGAACAAGGTCTGATGGAGCTGGAAGGAAAGATGAAAAGAGTCATAGACTGCCAGAATGCTGAAGGTATCAAGGGAGGACATCTAGCAAGGGTATACTTGCTGCTGGACATGCGCGACCTGGGAACCTGATCAATGGAGCCAAAAGAATCAATCCTGGAGAAGGTCCTTCTGGGACCAAGTAAATTAGGTTTATTTGTTCTTTCTTTTTAATGTAATAAGGCCAAGTGCCATTAGTGACTTATCTTATTTAGTGTCGTTTTAGATTCGTCTTATTTATTACATTAATGAAATGAGGCAATTATTGGCATTAAATTCTCTAAATTTACTTGTCTCTAGGCCTACCTCGGGCAAAATGAGGCTCCCAAATTAGGACGCGAACTTACATTCCCACAATATGTGTTTAAATACTGCAAACAGTTTTTAGAACTCTCACTAACTTGGTTACCTTTTGTTTTTTTTCTTTCTTTTTAATTATTCCCATCCCCTAAGGTTGGTTCACGCACACTGGCATCATCATCTTACCATACCAGATCCAGAGTCCCTCCACCTCCTCCTCCTCCAAGTGTACCAAAAGGCAAAGGAAAAGATAAGATGGATAATATGAGTGGCGACAACACCGCACATGTTGAGAATGTGGAAACTTCTGATGGTCGGAGTACTCCGACACCAAATGACTTGGTTTTGCGGCTTGAAAAGAAGATACTTGAACTACATGGTGAGCTTGAGCAGGTCCGTAACTTGGAAAACTTCTCCCTCACACTAAATTTCCCGGATATCAACCATCCAAATACCTAAAATCCAGTACCTCCTCAGAACACACCCAACCAACGCCCGCAGAATCCTCCTGCACCCCACCAATATACAATCCCTCCTCAAAATCCTTTACCCGTACCTACACCACCTCAACATCAGCATCTCCCGACTCAATATCTGCAAACCACTTACCACACTCCTCAGAATACCCCACAACCTATCCCCGATCCCTTAAATTCAACCAATGATCACCACTATACCCAAACTCCTGGACTTCACCAAAACAACCCCATATACGTGGAAGCCTTACCCCACTAAACTCAACCAATCTCATATACACCAGAATCCTCCGAGAAGGACATGCTTATTAAGAACATGGCAGAGGATCTCAAGAAACTCACAAGCCGAATTCAGGGTGTTGAAGGAGGCAACTGAATCAAAAGTCTGAATTACGAGGATTTGTGCATTCAGCCAGATGTGGAACTGCCGGAGGGTTACAAACCTCCCAAGTTCAAAATGTTTGATGGGACGGGTGACCCAAAGGTTCATTGAGAACTTACTATGACAAGCTCGTAGGGGTTGGAAAGGACGAAAAGATTCAGATTAAGTTGTTCACGATAAGCCTTACTGGAGACGCTCTATCTTGGTACATAAGTCAAAATCCCAAAAAATGGGCTAATTGGGTAAGCATGGCGTCAGACTTCATGGATAGGTTCAGATTCAACGCGAAAAATGCACCGGATGTCTTCTATATCCAGAATCTCAAGAAGAAGCTCACTGAGACTTTCTGTGAGTACGCTACTGGGTGGAGGTTAGAAGTAGCAAAGGTCAGGCCGACATTAGATGAAGAGTAGATGAACAAGTTCTTTGTTGGGGCTCAGGATCCACAATATTACGAAAGGTTTATGGTAATCAAGAATCACAAGTTCTCCAATATCATCAAGCTCGGAGAAAAGATTGAGGAAGGTATCAAAAGTGGAATGGTGACAAATTTCGAGGCACTATAGGCCACGAATAAAGCACTACAATCAGGCGGCATATCAAAGAAGAAAGAAGTGGGAACAGTAATGGTTGCCCAGGGTCCGAAATCTCCATTTGTGTACCAAACACCTCCACCCACATACCAACCTTCACCTTCTAGATATCCTCAACCCACTACCACCTACCATACTTATAATACCCAACCAGCCTATTATCATTCACCTCCAGCTCGTCCAAATTACCAAAAACCCAGGCCTAATTTTGATCGCAGACCACCCAGACAATACACCCCTATTGCTGAACCCATCGACCAATTGTATGAAAGATTAAAAGTTGCTGGATATGTCACCCTTATTCCTGCCGTGGCTATGGAGAATTCATCTCAATGGGTCAACCTGAACAAGACATGTGCATACCATTCCGGTATGAAGAGACACACTATTGATGAATGACGCACCTTGAAAGATAAGATCCAAACACTGATTGATACCAAGTTCATACAAGCAAAGGAAACCGCACCCAATGTCCGTAATAATCCCCTCCCAGATTACAGGGGTGAAGGAGTCAATGTAATAGAAACTGATGAAGAGTGGGATCCCAAGGGTCAATCAGGCTTATTCGGGAAGGTGATGATCCTAAGAAGCATGCAGTCATGCTAAATCCCATTGCTGTACAGGTGAAACCGCTAGTTGAAGTTAAGGTAGCCGCATCAACTCCCTTTGAAGTAGAAGTGGCACCATCAACAGCCATAGCCACACCGTTTGAGGTAGAAGTATCCACACCTTTCACTGGGATGGTGGCATCCACACCCCCTTCAGTTCCAACGTTGTACCTTGGATTATTTTGCCAAGGCTAGGAGAAAGGGAAGGGAAAATATGGAAGAGTACGGTGCCGCACAAGGAATGAATAGAACAGGCAGAATTTACACACCTGAGCATTTGGGAGAGACCAGTAAGCAAAATTCCAACAAACAACCCGTCATTGAAACTGGTCCGGACGAACTTTTGAGGAAAGTACAAGCAAGGGAGTATTCTGTTGTTGATCATCTGAATAAGACTCCCGCCCAAATATCCATCTTATAGTTGTTGCAAAATTCTGAAGCACACAGGAATGCTCTAATGAAGGTACTGAATGAAGCATATGTGCCCAGCAACATTGCTAGCGGAGAAATGGACAATATGGTGGGACAAGTGCTGGAAAGCCATAAGAACACCTTACATGAAGACTAATTGCCACCTGAAGGGTTAAGCCACAACAGGGCACTGCACATCACAGTGCAATGTGAAGATAAGTTCCTTGCCAGAGTTATGATAGACGGAGGGTCCAGCTTTAACATCTGTCCGCTGACAACTTTGAAGAGGTTGGGCAAGGTCCTACATGAAATACGAGCAGAGACTATGAATGTGAAGGCATTCGATGGGTCTCAAGGGCCACAATAGGAGAAACTAATTTGTGCTTGCAGATGGGTCCTACCTAGTTCGATGTTGAATTCCAGGTGCTAGACATATCCGCCTCCTATGATCTGATGCTGGGACGACCTTGGACATGCCGATGGAGATGTCGTGTCTACTTTGCACCAAGAGGTAAAATATGAATGGAGCCATCAAGAAGTGATCATCCATGGAGATGGGAGCAACCCCATTTACACCAGTCAGGCTGTTCCGGTGGTAGAAAACAGAAGGAAGTTAGGTGGAGAAACCTACCATCGCATCGAGCGTGTTAACGCGATTGAGAAGGATAAATGGTGGAGTAGAAAAATAAAGATCATATTGGCATGGGCAGGGTATGAACCTAGTAAGGGGCTTGGTAAAAAGCTTTAAGGTATTTCAAAACCAATACAGCTGAAGCTCCATGGCACAACCTTCGAGCTCGGATATCAGTATACCTGGCAGGAATATCGAAATTGGTCGCCATCATGGCATGGTCCATACTATCCTTTTGAGCAACCCGTGACGCACCTGAATCAGACCTTCCATCAGGCCGATACAATATGGGGTCAAAGGAAGAAGAAGCCTTAGCAGCATTAAGGAATTTGTTCTTGGAAGAAGATGATATGGATTGTTGTGTAATATTTGAGGAGGATGAGGAAGACGGCCTCACTATCCAGACAGTGGAGAAGGGATCAACTCTCAAAAACTGGACCGCTAAACCATCAAGGGCCCGACAAGTCTCGGGGTAGCAAGGCTGATAGCATTGTTTACTTTTGATAATGATTTCCTCTTTGGCATTTTGTTTTAAATAATATTTTTAATGTTCCGTTTTGGAAAAAATTATTTGAAATCATTTTGTTTGACATTTTAAATTTCTTGATGTTTTATTATTACTATTTTTCTTTCATATCTTTATCCCTACAACATTACTATTTCTTACCTTGATGAACATGTAATGAGACAACGCAACAGAAGGTCAGTGACTCAGAAGAAATAGAAGAAGAGGATGCAATTCCTGAGGAAATTGTCAGAGAAGTGGAGAACTTTGAGAACAAGCCCAAGTCCAACCTGAACGAAACCGAGATAGTCAACTTGGGAAACTTCGAAACCGTCAAGGAAACCCGCATAAGCATCCATTTGTCACCGTCAAAGAAATAAAAATACACTCGGTTCCTGAAAGAATATGAGGATATCTTTGCATGGTCATACGACGACATGACAGGGTTGAGAACATCCATAGTGGCTCAGAAGTTACCTACAAATCCAATGTGTCCGCCAGTGAAGCAGAAACTCAGGAAATTCAAGCCAGACATGAGCCTGAAAATCAAGGAAGAAGTTACCAAGCAGATCAAAGGCAGGGTCCTCAGGGTAGTTGAATACCCAACTTGGCTGGCCAATATTGTATCGGTTCCAAAGAAAGATGGGAAAGTCAGAGTCTGTGTTGATTATCGGGATCTAAACAGAGCAAGTCCCAAGGATGACTTCCTGTTACCAAATATACACATTCTGATCGACAATTGCGCCAAGCATGAACTCCATTCCTTTGTAGATTACTTCACAGGTTATCATCAGATCTGGATGGATGAAGAAGACACAAAGAAAACAACTTTCATTACACCATGGGGACTGTATTGTTACAAAATGATGCCATTCGGTCTAAAGAATGTTGGGGCCACCTACATGAGGGCTATGACAACGATCTTCCATGATATGATACATAAATAAATAGAGGTATATGTTGACGATGTCATCATCAAATCTAAGAAGGCTACCAATCACATAGCAGATTTGAGGAAATTATTTGACCGGCTGCGGAAGTACAATCTAAAGTTAAATCCCGCAAAGTGTGCATTCGGGGTTCCTGCCAAAAATTATTGGGATTCATTGTCAGTCTCCGAGGAATAGAGTTGGACCCGTCAAAGGTTAATGCCATCTAGGAACTACCACCACCAAAAAGAAAGAAGGATGTGATGAGTTTCTTAGGACGCCTCAACTACATCAGTCATTTCATAGCACAGTCCACAGTAATATGTGAGACGATTTTCAAAATACTGAAGAAGGATGCCGCAACCATTTGGACCAGGGATTGTCAAAAGGCTTTTGACAAAATCAAGGAATATCTGTCCACACCGCTAGTCTTAGTCCCGCCAGAGCCTGGTAAACCACTACCACTCTACCTTGCAGTGTTAGATGGAGCTTTCGGTTATGTTCTGGGACAACATGATGAGACGGGAAGAAAGGAGCAGGCCATATATTACTTGAGTAAGAATTTCACTCCATATGAAGCACGGTACTCTCTGCTAGAACGCACTTGCTGTGCTCTAACCTGGATAGCTCAGAAGCTAAGACATTACGTTTATGCCTATACTACCTATCTCATATCAAGGATGGATCCCCTGAAGTACATCTTTCAGAAACCCATGCCTACTGGGAAGCTGGCCAAGTGGAAAATCTTACTGATCGAGTTCGACATCATCTACGTAACTCAAGAAACAGTCAAAGGACAAGCATTGGCAGATCATCTTGCTGAAAATCCTGTAGAAGGAGAATACGAACCCCTAAAAACGTATTTTCCTAATAAGGAGGTATCATTCGTAGGAGAAAATATTTCTGAAGCCTACGACGATTGGAGAATGATTTTCGACAGAGTTTCAAATTTCAAAGGAGTAGGTATCAGAGCCGTCTTGGTATCAAAAACTGGTCAACATTTTTCGGTGTCTACAAAACTCATATTCCCATTCACTAACAACATGGCGGAATATGAAGCCTGCATATTAGGGCTCAACCTGGCTGTTGATATGAATATTCAGGAACTGTTGGTAATCGGCAATTCTGACCTGCTGGTACATCAAGTACAAGGAGAATGGGCTACCAAGAATTCCAAAATACTGCCATATATGCATCATGTACAAGAAATAAATAAGAGGTTCATAAAGATAGAATTCCGGCATGTCCCCAGAATTCAGAATGAATTCGCAGACGCATTGGCCACCTTGTCATCGATGATACAACATCCAGACAAGACGACCCCATTCCGGTGAGGATCCATAATTAGCCGACATACTGTGCTCATGTTGAAGAAGAAACAGACGAAAATACTGGTTCCACGACATCAAAGAATATTTGACAAAATAAGAATACCCGGAGCATGCAAACCATACTCAGAAACGCACCCTTCGGAGATTGTCCAATCACTTCTTCCAAAATGGAGGAACCCTGTACAGGAAAACTCCCGATCTAGGACTGTTGAGGTGTGTTGACGCAAAAGAGGCTTCCAAATTGCTCGAGGAGATACATTCCTGAACCTGCGGTCCACATATGAACGAGTTTGTCTTGGCCAAAAAGATACTCAGGGCAGGATACCTTTGGATGACAATGGAGACAGATTTCATCCGGTATGTTCAGAAATGCTACCAATGCGAGATACATACAGACATGATACGGGTTCCACCAAATGAGCTTAATGCAACAAGCTCACCTTGACCTTTTTCTACCTAGGGAATGGACTTCATCGGCCCAATTGAGCCCACCGCTTCAAACGGGCACCCGTTCATTTTAGTGGCCATCGACTACTTCACCAAATGGGTTGAAGCTGCATCTTAGAAAGTGGTAACCAAGAAGTCATTGCGGATTTTGTCAGAGACTGGATTGTGTGTCGATTTGGGGTTCCAGAGTCCATCATTACTGACAATGCCGCCAATCTCAACAACGATCTGATGAAAACCATATGTGAAACTTTCAAAATCAAGCACAAGAATTCCATGTCATAGAAGACTCAAATGAATGGATCCGTGGAAGCCGCCAATAAGAACATCAAGAATATACTAAGGAAAATGGTAGAGAATCACAAGCAATGGCACGAGAAATTACCATTCTCCTTACTGGGATACCGTACCACAGTCTGCACGTCAACCGCGGAAACTCCCTATCTGCTGGTTTATAGTGCCGGAGCTGTCATTCCCACCAAGGTAGAAATTCATTATTTAAGAATCATAAAAGAAGCCGAACTCAGTGATGCAGAATGGATAAGGAACTGCTATGAGCAATTAGCCCTCATAGACGGAAAGAGGATGAATGTAGTGTGTCACGACCAGCTCTATTAGAATAGAATGTCCAGGGTTTTCAACAAAAGGTTCAAGCCAAGACAGTTCACGCCGGGGCAGCTGGTACTGAAACGGATCTTTCCACATCAAGATGAGGCCAAAGGGAAATTCTCTCCCAACTGGAAAGGTCCTTACATGGTTCATAGAGTATTGATAGGAGGAGCGCTCGTGCTCGTAAAGATGGACGGAGAAATCTGTCCAAAGCCTATCAATTCAGATGCAGTCAAAAGATATTATTGTAAACCATTTTATTCTTATTCATATGATGTAAATTGAACTACGCTTGACCTGATCCCCATTTAAGAGGGGATAATTAGGCAGCCCTGTGGGTTCAGTAATAATTCAATAAAATTTCCATTTTCCCCACAATCAGAAACTGGGGCAGAATTTTGAGGAGAACCCTCAAAATTCCGAAGCAAGTTTAGCCAATCGCAGCATATGGAACGATCAGAGAGGTCATCTAGTTAACCGGGGCAGAATTTTGAGGAGGACCCTCAAATGGTAGAGAAAGTCGCAATGTCTCTAATAATGTCACAGTTACCGGTTCATCTAACTAATTTCTAAACTACATATTACTATGTATTTGAAGACTATACACGCATGCTTTTGAAAAGAAACTTTACTTTTAGCCAAATGGTACCCCTGATAACTTGAGTAGGATCCTCAGACAGAACATAGCAAATCGAGCAAGAAAATACACGAACCAACCTCCCCCCCTCAAAACTCACAAATTTTCTTCGGATGCAGGATTATGTCATCATGATAAGCGTCGTCGCAACAACACAATCGCCATGAACGAAACACATTGTCAGCTAAGAATACTTCACTCTTAATTTTCTCTTTGCATGAGACTAAGCCCTGTCTCAAACCATTTGCATAAGGCTAAGCACTGCTTTCCCCTTGCATAAGACTAAGCCCTGTCTTAGATCTTTGCATGAGGCTAAGCACTGCTTTCCCCTTGCATAAGACTAAGCCCTGTCTTAGATCTTTGCATGAGGCTAAGCCCTACCTCTTTGTTTGCATAAGGCTAAGCACTGCCTTCTCTTTGCATGAGATAAAGCCCTGTCTCAAATATTTGCATGAGGCTAAGCGCTGCCTCTCTATTTGCATTAGGATAAGTACTGCTACTCTTTGCATGAGACTAAGCCCTGTCTCAAATCCTTGCATGAGGTTAAGCCCTGCCTCTCTGTTTGCATAAGGCTAAACACTGCCTACTCTTTGCATGAGACTAAGACCTGTCTCAAATCCTTGCATGAGGCTAATACCTGCCTCTCTGTTTGCATAAGGCTAAGCACTGCCTTCTCTTTGCATGACACTAAGCCCTGCCTCAAGTCCTCGCACGAGACAAAGCACTGTCTCTTTTGCATTGTTCTCTTCTCTCGGGCTAAGCTCTACCCTTAACTTCACACAAGACTAAGCTCTGTCTTGTTGCCTCTAGCATCATGTCTCTGCACCTCATGGGCTAAAATATAGCTAACTTGTTCGAAGGCATCATAGTCTGAAGGCACCATCCTCATAGGCGGAAGACATCATGCCATGGACTGAGGATCTCTCAAACTTGGACATCATTATTCAAAGGCGTCATGGTTCAGAGGCACCATCTTCATGGCCCGAGAACATCATTTCATGGCCTGCGAATCCCTTACCACACAACTCATGGCCCAGTACATCATGGTCTAAGGACGTCATCCTAACCGTCCAAAGACATTCTTCACGGTCCAAAGGGAATTTGCATCATGTTTAAATTTACGCAATAATTTATACATATGTGCTCGCAGTATACTTTTGCAGATTTGCAGGTGACCCGGTGGGTAACCATTATCCCAACAGGATCAATCCCGCTCCAGTTCCTCCAAATTATTTCAAACCTGACCGATCACCCATAACCGTCAAACCCAGGTAATCCTACTCGGAACATTTTGTCCGCGCTTGCAACGAATCCATTGGTTTATTCCATAATTGGATTCAGAACTACACACGACCTGATTCCTGTGAAACCAGGGATATGTAGGCAGCTCAAAAACTGGAGTGTGGCTTACATCTTTCAAATCGCCCTATTCAGGCCAAATTGGTCATCATGTCTTTAACCGACAAGTCTTTCAGCCTTCCCGGGTAAAGAGGGGCAGCTGTTGATACCCAATTTTTCCCATATATATTTTATAAATACATATATACTTTCAAAATACTGCATGAGCATCATCCATCATTTTTCCATAATTTTTCATAATTTTAAAGGCTTTTAATCAATTTATTCCGGCATTGTTATTATCTAAATAATTATTAATTGCATCACAAATAATTTTATAATGATTTATTACTTAATTTTCATAATTTATATTCATATTAAGCTTTAAAAATTTTATTTATAATTATATTTGTATCTTTAGGCTATAATTACAATATTTCACAATAATACCCACATATATGCATAATTACCTTATTTACACAGAAATGACCTTTTATATTTTTTAATGGTAAGTAATTATTTAAATCATTTTCATATACAAATGATATTTTTATTATTTATTAATTATTTTTATAAATTATTTCACTAGTTTAATTGGGTATTTAAAACCTAGCCCCCTTTTAAATTAATTTCGGACCAAGCCTAACCCATTACCCAACCCAATACACTAAGCCCAACACCTAAATTCCACAGACCCATACCCGTCCATATTAACCCACCCGGCCTAAAAATCTAATCCCAACAGATCAACGACTCCCAAACACCCAACCCCTTTTAATTATACCAAACACCCCTAGCACTAATTAATTCCCACCAAACGCCGCCTCTGTATTCTCTCATCTTTTCCTCTTCTTCTCTCAAAACCTTAAGCCGCCATCACCCAAAATCACTCCCCTAATCCCGCCTCTAATGAGATTCCCTCCTCATCTTCTTACCATATTGGTCCCTCCTCCCTACTGGCTACCCGTTGATGGTGTTATATGATTGTTTACCTAATATGGCAAGCGGAGTCGAACCAAAATTGGTTCAAATCCTTAACTTGTTGCTTATTTCGTCTATATTCATCACTTGCTCTTTGTAAGTACGATTAATTTCCATATCTCTAACTGATTCGTACTTAACCCTAAGGTTAGGGTTTTCAGATCCCCTTTTGGTTCGAACAAAAACTGGTTCAAGCTTTCATTTTAAGTACTATCCCGTCTATATTCATCCTATTATGCATGAATCTGCCTATTTTTTGTCGATTTCTTTTTATTTACCCTAAATTAGGGTTTCAGACCCTTTTCCATTTGAACTACATCTGGTTCGATTATGTGTTTCTCTTGAATATTTTCTGGTCTATGTTCATCACATGCAATATGTAGTTAACTATCTTTATTTTCTGTCGACTTTATGGGAATTACCTAAAAACTAGGGTTTGAGACCTCTCCTCGTCTTTACTGATTTCTGTTTACTCTTTCCTTTCTCATATGCTGTTGATGTTTTCCTTATTTACATTCAACCTACCGTGCTTCCATTATTTCCTGAACTTATTTCTTTGAGACTGCCTCTTGATTGATACTTCCTTATTTTGAGCGGTACTCGCCTGATTACACGCCGTTATGGCTGTTAATTGATTGAACCCTGACTTCAATTGGTTCTGTGAATTATTTTCATCCCTTAATGATGTATGATTGACTTATTACCTTATTTGTTTGCTTAATTTGGTGCTATTTAAGCCCTTCTCCCTCTCCCTTTTAACAAGACTCGAACTCTCATACTCTCTCAAAACTTAAGCTCTCTTGTTCTCCGGTGTTCTGATTTCTGTGCTAAGTGTCTTTTGTTTTGGCTGATTGAAAGCGAAGGCCAAGTTATTCTGGGATTTCCCTGCTGTGGCATACTTTCTTATTTTCTTACTTAACTGGTATGCCCTAACCTTAGCAATTCCATTCTTTACACTTTGCTCGACTAGCATGCTTTAATTCCCAGTATGATTTTGTCTTTTACTTGATTCTATGATCCCATTTAGTAACATTATTAATTTAGGATTAAGTTTTTTTGAATAATATGAACCCTCTAATAAGTTAGCCTAAGGTTTGATTTGTTTCATGCACTGCTTGTTAATTCTACACCTATTCTGAACTTTGCACACCATGAACATGTAATCAGTCAACTTGTTGCTTAACTCCCCTGCCTTGTCTGTTTATTTCATGTATTTGGCCAATTCAATTGTTTGTCAATTTGTTGCTTAACTCCTCTGCGCTGTATGTTTATTTCATGTATTTGGCCAATTCAATTGTTTGTCAATTTGTTGCTTAACTCCTCTGCGCTGTATGTTTATTTCATGTATTTGGCCAATTCAATTATTTGCCTATCTGCTTCTGTGATAAAGCCATGATTGTCTTAAGTATTAGCAAGAGTATTTAACTTAACAGACTTCAATTTATTTGAGCTATGTGTTTGAGCATGAATTATGTTGGTTTTTTTTGGTGCAGTTCTGCCTGCAACTCTATGTTCTGAATCATGTTTCTTCTGAAATCCAACTGTTTTAAAACCTTCCCCTTATCCCTTTCATGTACTGATTTTAAAACCCCACTCCTAGTCCCTTAGGTTCTCAACCACCCCAGTGTGAGCACTGCCTAAGGTCCACATGAGACTCCTCTGAACTCTAACATATTGGGGGATAATTTTCCAATCTCTTATGAATTGCTTTCTGAATGTGTGGTTCTGGTGTGAGCATTGCCCGGGGTCCCTGAGGCCCTTGGGAACTTTGACACACTGGAAATCTGTTTCCAATGGACTTTGGAGGAATCACTGCGTTGTTGTTATGGTGAAAGGCCTGGTTCCCAGATTTATTTGGGCCTAAGAAGGCTCCCTATAGTGTAATTATTACAATTATGTAATTCATTAGATATTTTGGGCTGTAATAACTCTGTAATAACAGATTTGGGATATTTAGCGAAGCTAGGAGGGGGGGTGTTACTTATATTTTTTGTTAAAACTGGGTAGAAATCCTGCCTATAGGATTTAATTATGCTGATTGAACTATGTGAGTACCATGTTGTGTTTAGAAATCCTGCCTGTAGGAGTTTCATGATCATTTTGATTCTATTTTTACATTTTTGCATACTAGAGATCCTGCTTATAGGAATTTTGTTTAAATTCTGTACATTAAAAATCCTGTTCATAGGATCTATACATGTTTTCAACAAACGTTCATTAGCAATCAATCCTATAGGACCTTGTTGTTTGAGCTAATTATCTTTCCTGGAAATCTGTTTAAATTATGTCCATATACAATTAATAGATATCATGCCTATAGGACTAAAAATCAGTTTTAAACTTAGAGATCTTGCCTATAGGGTTTGAATCAATCTAGTTACTAGATACCATGTCTATAGGACTAAAACCAGTTCCAGCATTTAGAAATCATGCCTATAAGGTTTAAGTCAATTCAACAATTAGAAAGTATGCCTATAGGATTGAAAAAAGGAATAAAACCTATCTATATATATTAAAATCAGTGCTACACTTAGAAATCATGCCTATAGGTCTGTAATTAATAAGCTCGTAGAAATAATTCCTATAGGATCCTTTTGGTCGATTATAAATTCATTCGCTATTGTCAATCACTTAGGCAATATATCTGTAGGACTTAATAATGATTCTGGGTTTGTAATTGCGACATATTACCGCTTGAAGTACCCATATTCATGCTGAATAAAATCAGTTGACAAACAAATAGGTCGTAATACTAGCCTTAATCAAACTGTCTTGGAATTCTGTTTTACCACATAGATATCCTGCCTATAAGGTTCCAATGTTATTAAAGGCTGCGTGTTTTTGTTGTCTATGTGCGGAGGTCAATGCGAGCCCATACTTGTTCCTTATCTGAAATTCCTATTTGTTTTGTTTGTCACCTAGATTTCACATTTTAAGTAATATAGGTTGGTCTAGAACTATCCCAAATAGAGGTCCTAATACCTCCAGGGCCATTTATAAGGGACGAGTAGTGCACGCATAGGGAACGAGCTAGAATCAACTAGAACGCTTAACTAACAACTTAAAGATAGTAATTTGTGTAGTAAGGAGATGATAGTTCATGCGTTAATACTATGAGTAACACCCTGACTTGAGGTAGTTACAAAGTATTGCATGGAATGATCCTATAGGCTAAAAAAGATAGGATTCCCCCCCCCCCCTAGATAGTTTTTCTTAAAATAGATTGAATGTTGTATTTTTTCAGATTGTTTTCTTCCCTTTTTTTCAGAGTAATTCACTTAATTTAAGTTCAGCAGGGACCCACCGTTGTGGACCTCGAGGGGTGCCTAACACCTTCCCCTCAAGGTAATTTGAGCCCTTAACCGATCTCTGGTGATGTAAACTAGTTATATGAGTTATCTGCTTTAGGTACCCTAGTGCACCTTAATCCGTTAGGTGGAAACTCTTCCAATTCCTTAAACCCATCCCCAAAAAAAGGAGTTGTCCCAGAAATGTCGAAACCCGATTCGCGAGAAAAAGGGGGCACAACACCGTGTACACAGTAAGTAACAAATCTAACCTTAGGTTGAAAGCAGTGACGAGCTAACACAAGGTCGGGTCCAATACCAATATCCCAAAACAGTTCATAACAGCATAATACAAGTAATAAAAGAGGTATCTCAAAAGTAAAAATTGCTCAGCTCGTTCACAGTTCCAGAAAATAGTCATGCTTTTCAAGTATCTTAGTGAAAACCTAAATCTTTTACCACAAATGCCAAAAATACGAGTAAGTTTGAAAACTGTAATTTTTTTCAAATATCCTTTCCACAATAAATAAGATGTTTCATTTTCTTTCCAGATAGCACGTGTGAAATACCTCTCTATGCCCACATATCTGTCACGACCCGAAATCCTACCTTTAGGCCGTGATGGCGTCTAACGTTGAACCCGCTAGACAAGCTAGCATTACTGGTTATTCCGATTTATTACTTTGTTATATAGCATTTAAAAAGTGATATACAAGAACAAATAGAAATAAGAATGCGGAAGATAAGAAATTCAACAACTTAAATAATAAATGTTACAAAATTTCCTTATACATACCCCCAGAGTTGGTGTCACAATTTCACGGACAGTCTAAGATTTACTAAAAACATGAGCCTAAAATAAACAAGTGTAGCAGTCTAGAAATACAAGACAAGACAGAAGGAAAAAATAGATGGTGACGCCAAGGCCTGCGGACGCCTGCAGGACTACTTCGGTGTCGCCGTAGACTGAAGGATACTCCCTCGCTCAATGTACACTGGGTCCGGCTCCGTAATCTGCACAACATAAAGAAGTGCAGGTGTAGCATCAGTAAAACCGACCCCATGTACTGAGTAAGTGCCGAGGCTAACCTCAGCGAAGTAGTGACGAGGCTAGGACACGACAAATAATATCACCTGTACAGTTTAAATAAAATATCACAGGAAATAACCACAAGAAATAAACAGTAAGTACAATAACGGAGAAACATGTTGGGGAAAAGGGATAGCAAAATACTGAAATGACGGAACGAAGCAACAGTCCAATTATTTGAAAATAATTACGGGAATTGACAACACAAATTAAACAGTGAATAGAAACGGCACGACATGTCCCCTCGTGCATATTTTTAGCAAAACATGGTACAACATGTCCCCTCGTGCATAACAATATAAAATATGGAACGGAATGTCCCCTCGTGCATATGTATATCATCAACACGGCATAAAATGTTCGCTCGTGCATAAACAACATAAACATGGCACGGAATGTCCCCTCGTGCATAAAATATCACAATCACGGCACGGAATGTCCCCTCGTGCATAAACAACATAAACATGGCATGGAATGTCCCCTCGTGCATAACATCATACAACATGACACGGAATACTCCCTCGTGCATAATAACATAAAACAACAGTTGGCATGAAAATCAACAAATAAAAAACCTTAAATGCACGGAATAATCAACAAGAATAATACCGTCCCGGCAAGGGACACATCTATAACCAATCCTACACATGTGTATAATCCAACCTAATGTTCCTCAACTGATCAACTACTCAACAATACCCACATCTAAGAATTTCCACCGAATGAATAGCTATCAAATTGATATTAAACCCATAAACATAGTAAAAGCCAATGAATATCATATAATTGCAAATTTCCGACTCACGGTCATGCTTGAAAACAACATATAGGTACTCGTCACCTCACCTATACATTGAACATGGAATAAACACGTAGCAATTAGGACTCAATACCTTTTCCCTCAAGCTAAGGTTAGGCCAAAAACTTACCTCGGCTCCAAGAATGAAAATCAAGCCTCTAGCACCGCTTTTCCTCTCAAATCCAACTCCGAAACAATCGTATCTAGACATAATCGACTCAATAACATCAATAATTACTCAACAATTCAATTTCAATGCCTAATTATAGATTTCCCAACATTCTTCTAAAAATTCCATAATTCGACCCCGGACCCGCTTGATCCAAACACGAGGTTCGGACCAAAACCCGATCACCCATTCCCCCACGAGCCCGA